>BQNB010028238.1:30728-56856 GCA_026074375.1 Tanacetum coccineum | reverse complement strand
TGTACAATGCATAATATTTGAATCATATTTTCCCTCCAAGTCAATGTACAACTCATTTAAGCTTAATGTACAAGTCAATTATGCCTAAAAACCTAATTAGGTTATTTAAGCTCCTAAACCATGTTTAAACTTTACACCACTTTAACACAAGGTACAAGCACTTAATGCATGACTTTTAAACCTTAAACCTAGACCCTAATTCATCCTAAACCCTAATCTAAAACCTTAAACCCTAAAAACAAAACCCTAAACCCTAATTTCACTTTCAACTAAAAACTAAACCCTAACCCTAACTCAATCTAAACACCTAAAAACCCTAAACGAGCCCTAAACCAACCTGATACACCTTTATGTCCATTTTGACCCATTTTAACTCACCAAGCACCTCAAGCACCACCATGACTAAGCTACTACTCCTCCTAGCTGCTTACAAGCACCTCTACTCCTTCTCTTGGCCACCAAGAAGCCTCATCACCTCTTTGTTGCTCACTCTTAGCCGCGGCCACATGCACCCCTCAAAAACCTTTCCACCATTCAAACCTACTCTTCTAGCCCACCATACTCACCATCCTAGCCCTCCTTAGTCACTTCATTAGCCTAGGATACTAAGCAAACCCAAACTTAGGCTCCAAGGGGATTTCGACCCTATAAAAGGGACGCACTCTTCATTCTTCAACTCACACCTCTCAAACTCATCTCAAACATTAATGGAGTCTTAAGATCAGCCAAGAGGGATCAAAGAGAAGCTACAAGACTAGGAGTAAAGCTAAGAAAAGAAGCCCCAAAGTCGTTATTTTAGGCGTGCGAACCAAAATCACCATTTTCGACCCATTTTCAAAGTTGTAAGCTCTAATTTACGTTCTATAAGCTAATTTCTGTTTTGAATCCTTAAATAAGTCCTTAATGATCATATCTAAACTCTTGTTAAGAAGCTTGAGCTCAAAACCCACGCGTTTTAAATTTCTAAACCAAACGTGCCTTAATGATTTCTTAAATTCTATAAGCTAATCTCATAAGCTATTGTTATAAGCTATTCCTATAAGATTATTAGTCATTTCTATAAACATTTTATCAAGCCTTAAAAGCTTTAACCAATTGGATTAATTTTTATAAACCAAACGACCTGTTTTGATAATCTAGCTAAACGAATCCTTTTTCTAAACTTTTGTTACGTTATAACACCTTATTTTAGCTTATTCTAATAAGCTATAATCTGCAAATATCATTTGGAATCCTAAAGTAAGCTTGCATGGCTTTTTGGACTTGTTTTGCAAATATTTCCATGCATAGGGGTATATATCGTAAGTTTCTGAAATTTATAACTAAAGGGGCTGAAAATGTCATTATTCTAAAGTTATAACTATAAGGACCTATTTTGCCAAGTTTTAAAGTTAAAGGTTTAAATTATATATACTTTATATATAAAGGACTAAAGTTGTAAAAGTTTATAAACCAAGGGTATATATTGCCATTTTTGCAAACTTAAAAATATAAAATATTATATTTTTATATAAGTTATAAAAATATATATTAATATTATAAAACTCGATTTTATTAAAACCCGACACATTTATCGTTATTAATCATAAATCGACGCATTATTTCGTTATATATTTAACATAAATTAACATAAACTAACTTTTGAAGAAACTGAAAAATCTTATCGTATCACGTTGCTAGAGAATTTCATATGAAAGGTTTCATTTGAGTTTTCATTTTGACGAGTTTGCTGTGTTTACGATTTAAAGTACCCTGGCTCCTCAAACGATACTACATGACCTTTGTATTATGATAGCCCGAACAATGATACAATATTTCCATAATTTAATAAGTCAAAGATATACGTTAAACTTTATAAAGTTTTGAAACATAAACCATCACACTAAGACTTGACATATCACCCTAGGTTGCGTGACGAAGCCGTTACTTTCACTTGATATACTTTTGCCATCAATCATATTTCCCTATACTGTTAATGTGATTTCATAGCCTCACTTTTAAATCTTCTATTTTATAAACCCGTGAGGCGGATACATGCTATAAACCATAAATACAAGTGTTTTATAAATGTATGCTATCCTGATATATTATTTTATCTGTTGTCTAAGTCCCTTTATGCCAAAAGACCCCCACCAGCATGGACCATTAATCACTTGTGAGTGAAAGCGAATATTGTGAATATGCCTGTTGGGATTGATGAATCCCGTTTGTGTTAGCTAGATAGGTAACCAAACGCACTATATTTGAAACTCATATGTATATGGCAATTACCTACACAGGGGCCATTATCTTTATATATATCATTATTGATATATACACTAGTCAGTTTGAGTGCCATGAGCTTAGACGCAATAATACTGTTTTCCATAATAATTGTACTCATTGCAATTATTACACTTATGAGTGTATAACAACGTAACTCACTCTTATGATGACTTGTATTCACACTATTTATTATAAACCTATGAATTTCACTCAACTATTGTGTTGACCTTTTAGCATGTTTATCTTAGGTAACTGAACATCTTATGGCACGGAGTGGCACGGACTTAAAAATGGCTAAAATGTTATCATTCAAACTCTATGTTTTCATGTAGATTTTGGGACCTCTGTTTGTAAAAATCTGATGAAATAATGAATGATAACTTATATTTTAAAAACGTCTCTTTCGAGTCGTTTTTTATGATTATGATTGTTGTACTATGAAATAATACCCCAGATTAGCTTCCGCTGCTTTATGTCAAAAATGAGGATGTTATATATTCCGTTATATTAATTTTAA
Organism: Tanacetum coccineum; assembly: GCA_026074375.1. NCBI lineage: Eukaryota > Viridiplantae > Streptophyta > Magnoliopsida > Asterales > Asteraceae > Tanacetum > Tanacetum coccineum. Next base: position 54,074 of record BQNB010028238.1, on the reverse strand, counting down.
ATTATGTCTTATATTTTCATGTTTAATCCGTAAATAATTTTATTATTCTAAATGAGTCCGTTGTCAATCAACAATATGGGAATATTGTTGAATTAAGATAAATCTGAGTGATTGGTAATATCTTGGATATTAAAGGATGTGTCCGCCAAACTCACATGATATTTTAAGATAAATATTGGACTTTCCCAACTAACAAGATTATCACTTTATGGATCGGCTTCATTAAGTGAAACTTGTAAGTGATTTTTATTTACTAAATCCTTAGACTTGAGATGCAAGTAGGTCTTGCATGTGTGGATTATCCTTCTTGATTTAGTTCTAGTTGTCCTGAATAAGATAGCTAATAAGGATTATTTCAGAAGTTATTATGAAGCATATGACATGGCACTTGTAGTCAATAAATAATTTGTTCCTTCAATAGTTAAAGTATGATGCCACTGGGCCCCTTGTAGGGTTAATCAGATGTATGTATGGCCACGCCTAAAAGCTCATGAAGAAGAGTCTCATTGACTTTTGGTAATCTTGACTAATCATATATAAACGAGAAGCAGAATCGTTAAATAATGGAATGACCTTGATCCATATCTATTTTTAACACAGTAACGGAAACAAAGGGATTGTAAATGTCTAAATCATTTAACCGTAACTTTATGAAAGCACACTCAGGTATTCTTGGGAGCATTGGCGTGTTGCTAGATTTTTATCAATGTTATTATATTATTTGAGACATATCTAAGTAGGAGTTGTTCCCATATGTACATATATCAAATAATATATGCCCGAGAAATTACGTGAGCCTATGGGGGCACACGCGATTACACAGATGATAAGTTTATTAATGTAATTAATATTTTTATTAATTATATTAATATGTTTTATGAAATAATTAAACAATCTTTAATTACAATATTAGACGTTAGAACTAATTAAAATATATTAACAAGTGAATGACTTGTTAGTACAAAAACCAAACCCGTGAGGTGTTGGTTGTGACCGGTCAAAGTAAAAGAGTACAAAGGAGGAGAGTGTTGATTTATAAATTTTAAGGAGGTGTTCTAGTCTAACTTGGAGAACAAGTTTGGAGACTATATAAACACCCTTGATGGATAAATTAGACGACACAAATAAAAAAACCTCTATTCTATATTATTGGTGTTCGACAATCAAGATTAAAAGCATAAAGTATGCATGCAATAAGGTGTTACATACGTATGCATGCTAATGTTGTATACATGCATGCACTATTGTATCTACTGATTTGTTTTTCTATTACATACGATCGGTATTGAATCGTTTATGAGATTCGATTATGTGACGTCAATATCCAAAACAAGAACATTTGTTCGGTTGTTTATTCGTGAAGCAAGGACTACCATCCTAGCGTATCTCCGTGACATGTAGAGTGAGCATACCATAGAGGTTATCTACTTTGGTAACTTGTTTGGTTCCGCGTATTAAATTTATACATACGCGTATATTCAAGAACGGTGTTCGTTTATTGCTAAAAGGTACACACCCTTTGATCTCTTTGTTAATTACATATTCTATACGTGTTTATCTTTTCCGATGCGTACTCGTGTAGTTAATGGTTAATTAGGTCATAAACTCCAACAGCGTACACCTTTTTCTTTCGTCGTGCTTGTTTACTGCGATAATGTTAGTGCTGTTTATTCGTCTTCTAATTCGGTTCATCATCAACGTACGAAGCACATAGAGATTGATATTCATTTTGTTTGAGATTTAGTTGCTGCTAATCAGGTTCGATATCAATTAATAGTTATACGAGATTTCAGTTGCTGCACAATCAGGGTTCGATATATATATGTATGTAATAAATATAATATATAGTAAAAAGTCTATATGTAATAATATATATATACTATATAGAATAAAATAGTGTGTAAAGTATAGTGTATATGTATATTGTATAGTAATGTATACAAATAATATATATAACATATAATGTATAAATACATGATAGACATGTTATACATATATACATGATACAAGTATATAGCCATGTACATGTATAGTGAATACATGTACATGTATAAACATGTACAGTGTATATACTGTACATGTATTATATATATATGATATATATATATAATACACATGTATACATGTAACTGACATGACTTGGAAGTACATGAAACAAGAATAGTAGACATGTCACAATGTATATACATTGTACATGTATAATACAATGTATATATAAACTTATAAAATTATACAATAATATACTACTATCCACTATCTACATTACATATAAATAATATATTAAATATAGTATATATATAAATATGATATAATATAAGTAAATCCATATTAAAGTACCTATATGTAAAAGTAACCTTATAAATGAAACAAATAACATAATAAACACGTGAAAGAAATATTATATATAGATAGTTATATATATATAATATAATATAGGTATAATATAATATATATATATATATGTATATATATATATATGTTTCTTCACGTTATCAGTATGCGGATATTTTCACTAAAAGGCTTGCCTTCGGCTTTGTTTGAGGAGTTTTGTACCAGTTTAAGCGTTCGGTAGCCTCCTGCTCAAACTGCGAGGTGTGTTAGTCGATATTATATTTGTATTGGGCTCAAGCCCGAGGTCTAGATTATTCTTTATATCACTATATATGTACCAAACATTATTATGAATGAGATACACATTATTCTGTACTTACATAATGATCTATATACGGTATTTAAATTTAACCAAATACTAAAACACAAATGAATTGACTTGAGACTGAGATCAAGTGACAAAGACATTTGCACACAATATCTCATTCTAAAATAGTTACAAGTATGTTGTTAGTGCAAATCGCTCATATTATTGTTAAATCGAAAAAAAGAAAGGACAACGTAGTTGATGATATTAAACCAACATGCATGTTTTAAAGATTACGCACTACTACGAAAAACGTTAAATACATTAGTTGAAAACCCTCAAAAAGATTGGTTATGAACCACTCTATAAAAAGGTGATCTATATGAGCGAAACACATATAGATCGGTTGAGAACGGATTTGACTAATATAACAAACAGAACAGTTCATACCTACAAGCTGGTCTATCAAGTAGATTTTCAAACAATTTTTTTTATAGAAACCCATATTTTCTGGAATGTTTTGTTTAATCATACAAAATACACTAATATTCCAATACATGTGTTCAACAAAATCATTCTTACAATACAAACAAAATGGCTTCAAAAAATACAACACCATTTAACTACAACAACCGCATGCTTCACATCCTGTTCAAAAGCATTCAGAGACAAACACGTTTAGCTTTTTTCATCTTAATCGAAATCAATAAACTATAAAAGCATATGAGTTAAAATGAATTTCACCATTGGATCACTACCACAGTTATTGCTGGCTATAACTCCTCCGGTGTAAAGTTTGAAATTTGCAATCACTTGAAAGGCCAAACTCACTAGTTGAACAACACCTACACCATGCTTTAATTCATCCTCGGCGCCTTATAAACAAATTAGTAGACATAAATGGCATTGCTTCAGTAAGTTACATAATAGTAAGACTGTCCGATGACTTTTGTTCTTACCATTATGATGTTGACAACATCAAAGACACGGATAAGAGCATTCTCTAATGAGTATTTTCAAACACCATTGCAAGTCTACCATTGTATTTGACGTATTCAGCTTTCCTACTTCTCTTCTTCCGGATAACTTCCAAAGTAGCGCCAACAATAGCCTTGAAATACGGCTTGTTGGTAGCATGACACCTCTTCTTCACAGCCTCTTGTGCAATATCCTATTTCGAACAACAAAAACAAATTAACCAAAAAGCATCATGCATCATTTAAGAAAAAAAGTAGCTTCGGAAAATTGTCACCTTCTTGTGTTGATTTTGGTACATGGCAGTCCATGTAAGCTTTAAGGGCTTCAACTTGTTGTGAAAATACCTCTTGCATTTTGAGTTCAAAAACAAGAAAACCTATAAGCAAATAAATGTACAAATATCAAAACATTCATACATAAGGCAGATAGAAAACCACAAGTGCAAAGAAAAATCATAGTATACCTGTGAATCCATTCCAATAAACCTAATACCCCTACCAGGATATAGATCTTCTGGCCACTAAATCGACAAAGCTCAGTCATCACTACAAGAAAAAAGGCACTACGAAAATCCGTCCCCACAAGTTCACTAGACGACAAAAAAAGCACTTTTGTGGCCCAATCTTTGACCAGTATTTATAGGGACCACATATGAGATCTTTAGGGACAACATGTAATCTATAAAGGTTTGCTACATGACAAAATAAGAGTCTCATATTTTTTTGAGTTTGACTATCACTTATCGGGACTACACGTTGTCCCTAAAAGTTTTATGACGAAAACAAAATAGTCAAAGTCAAAAAAAATAGTCCCGGTGAAGGGAAGTTTTGGCGCCTAATGTTTACGGGACTACATGTAGTCCCTATAAGTTTAGTAACAAAAAAATAATGAAAACTCAAAAAAAATTAGGTTCCAAACTTTAGGGGACTACATTTAGTCCCTAAAAAACCCTTTTTACAGGACAATAAGTAGTCCCTATAAGTTTATTGACAAAAAAAGAGTGAAAAATAAAAAAAATTAGGAGTCATACTTTAGGGGACTACATGTAGTCCTTAAAAAATTGGCATTAAAGTAAAAAATTTAGTCTCAATGGAGGGAATTTTTGATGCCCAATGTTTACGGGACTACATGTAGTCCCTATAAGTTTAGTAACAAAAAAATAATGAAAACTCAAAAAAAATTAGGTGCCAAACTTTAGGGGACTACACTTAGTCCCTAAAAAACCCCTTTTAACGGGACAATAAGTAGTCCATATAAGTTTAATGACAAAAAAGAGTGAAAAATAAAAAAAATAGGTGTCATACTTTAGGGGACTACATGCAGTCCCTAAAAAATTAGCATTAAAGTAAAAAATTTAGTCTTGATGGAGGGAATTTTTGGCGCCCAAATTTTACAGGACAAATGGTGTCCCTATAAGTTTAGAGACTAAAAAAATAATGAAAAACTTAAAAAAAATTAGGCGCCAAACTTTAGGTACTACATGTAGTCCCTAAAGAATTGGCATTAAAGTACAAAAAATTAGTATTGGTGGAGGGAATTTTTTGCGCCTAAGAATTTAAGGGACTACATGTAGTCTCTAAAAGTTCACATTAAAGTAAAAAAAACTTATAAAAGGGTTAAAATGAATTAAAAAATATTTAAATTTATTAAAGGTAATTTAATATTTAAAAATGATTTAATATATATAAATTAGAGTTAATTAGATGGTTCGTCCCTATGGTTTATGCCAAATCCCTAATTGAGTCCTTATCTTTTTTTCTTGCTTCGTTGATCCCTATCTCCAAACTATTGCACACCATCCACCCTTATCTCCAAATTCAGTTAAGTGGGCTCGTTAACTCACCCACCCACAGGGGTATTTCTGTCTTTTCATGTTTTATTGGGACTGACCATGTAATTTTATAACTAGAATGCTTTTTTAACTATAATACTTTTTAACCATAATATCTTTTATGAAAAAAATATTATAAAATAAAATTTTTTATATTTTTTCGTTCGTATTAAATTAAAAAAAATTGTTTTTATGTTATTATTCGTAAAGATTTAAAAAAAATTACAAAATTTTATTTTATTTACGTTGTTATTCGTTAAAAAATTTTAAATTTTTTCTTACTTTATAAAATCTTAATTTTTTAAAATAAATTTAAATCTTTTTTCGTACTTTTTATATTTTAAAAAATATTTTTTTATGTTATTTTTCGTAAAAAACTTAAATTTTTTTACAAAAATTTTAAAAAAAAATTTCGTACATTTTTAAAATCTTGATTTTTTTTTAAATTATTTTTTTCGTACTTTATAAATTTAACAAAAACAAATTTAAGTTAATAAAAAATAAAAGAGTTAAAACTTCTTTACTTTTTACTTCGATTTTTTTACTTTTTTATTTTTTCTTAACTTTAAAAAAAATATTTTTTTTATAAAATAAAATAAAATTTTATAAATTACGAAAAAAAATTAATTTTTTTAAAAAAAGTACGAAAAAAGATTTTAAAATTTTACAAAAAAATTTAAAATATTTTTCATACTTTTAAAATCTTGCTTTTTTTTAAAAAATTAAATTTTTTTTCGTACTTTATAATTTTTTTTTTTTTTTCTAAGAATTTTTTTTTTTAAAGTTGATAAAAAATAAAAAGGTAAAAAAAACGAAGTAAAAAGTAAAGAAGTTTTAACTCTTTTATTTTTTCTTAACTTAAATTTTTTTTTGTTAAATTTAAAAAGTAGGAAAAAATAATTTTTTTTTAAATTAAGATTTTTAAAATGTACGAAAATTCTTTTTAAAATTTTTGTAAATTTTTTTTTAAATTTTTACGAAAAATAACGTTAATTTTTTTTTAAATATAAAAGTAAGAAAAAATATTTAAATTTATTTTACGAAAAAGACGAACGAAAAATTATATAATTTTGGTTATAATATTTTTTGTATAAAAGATATTATGGTTAAAAAGTATTATAGTTAAAAAGGTATTCTATTTTTTTTTTTTTTTTTTTTTTTTTTTTTTTTTTTTTTTATTTTCTATTTTTTTTTTTTTTTTTTTTTTTTTTTTTTTTGGGTTATAAAATTACATGGCCAGTCCCTATAAAATATGATAAGACAAAAATACCCTTGAGGATATGTGAGTTAACGAGCCCACTTAACTGAATTTGGAGATAGGGGTGGATGGTGTGCAATAGTTTGGAGATAAGGATCAACAAAGCAAGAAAAAAAAGATAGGGACTCAATTAGGGATTTGCCCTAAACCACAGAGACGAACCATGTAATTAACTCTATAAATTATCTATAAAAAATTTCAAATTTCAGCTACATTTCCAGCCTAAGAATTCCCGCCTAGAATTCCCGCCTAAACTTCCCGCCTAGAATTTCCGCCTAAAAATTATGAGGATATTAACTATAAATATGATACTTATATACAGCACCACCACCAAACTCTTATACTATCAAACTCTTTAAACACACCACCATCACCGATCCACCCAATTTTTGTATCTTATGACATGGAGTCGTATGAATCTTTTATGTGTCGACGTGAAGGTGGAGATGTAGTGTTGAGACAATCACATAAACCACACAGCTTTGGTAAACTTTACTATGTGTGTCCTCGTTCAAAGGTAAACAATAAGAACCTTTTTTATTTATGCAATATATAAATAATTTGTTTTTTAAAATGACATTCCTTATGATTTTTTATCGTTTAACAGCCTTCACAAAAAAATCATGGATGTGGATATTTTAAATGGAAGGATGAGATCACTTTTGGAAACGCAAGTTTTTTTCAGGACCGACAACACATTCAAATTCTTCTTCGCATGCAAGTTCTTCTTCAGGATCCTCTAGAGCTGCACTTAGTCCTGGAAACACAGAGTGCTCAAATTACAAGCTCTTAACTATGAAGATAAAGATACTAGAGGCAAGACTAGCCATGGAGAAGAATCCTGATGACCACCCGTGTGAGTCAGTTGCAATACTTCATGAGCTTTTAAATGAAATGAAAATAATTCGTGTGGAATAGTAGTTGTGTATCTTGGTTGAATGTGCTAGATATAGGAGATTGAGGGATGCCTGGGGGGGACCATAGTTTCATGTTTTCACTATTTTAGGATGTAGTGGTTTATGTTTTTGTCATATTTTTTTTAATAAGAGTTCTTATGTTTATGTTTTTTAATAAGAGTTCTTATGCTTATGTTTTTGTCATGTTTTTTTCTTGACATGCCAATGAACACACCTTAAAAACGTAGATAAACACGCAGACAACTATTTACACAGTATGAAGATATAAAACATTCAATTGTGTAACATGTCTTGTATCCTACAACACAATCATCCGTTCAACATGTATTGTATCTCGACTCGTTCGTGTAACATCTCTTGTATAACGATATAACCTTGACTCATGTCTAAATGTATTGTATTCGATATCAACTCGACTCATCGTCTAACAGTATTGTATCTCGGCTCGTTTATGTAAACATCTCTTGTATAACATATCACTAGACTCCTTCCGTTAACATGTATTGTATAACGATATCAACTCGACTCATCCATCTAACATGTCTTGGATAACGATATCACCTCGACTCATCCGTCTAACATGTCTTGTATAACCTTATCAACTCGACTCATCCATCTAAACATGTGATTGTTCTCGATGTTCATGTAAACATCTCTTGCTATAAACAATATCACCTAGACTCATCCGTCTAACATGTATTGTATAACCTTATCAACTCGACTCATCCATCTAACATATATTGTATACGATATCAACTCGACTCATCCGTCTAACATGTATTGTATACGATATCAACTCGACTCATCCGTGTAACATGTCTTGTATCTCGATTCGTTCATGTAACATCTCTTGTATAACAATATCACCTAGACTCATCCGTCTAACATGTATTGTATAACGATATCAACTCGACTCATCCATCTAACATGTCTTGGATAACGATATCACCTCGACTCATCCGTTCAACATGTCTTGTATCTCGACTCGTTCGTGTAACATCTCTTGTATAACGATATAACCTTGACTCATCCGTCTAACATGTATTGTATACGATATCAACTCGACTCATCCGTCTAACATGTATTGTATCTCGACTCGTTCATGTAACATCTCTTGTATAACAATATCACCTAGACTACTCCGTCTAACATGTATTGTATAACGATATCAACTCGACTCATCCATCTAACATGTCTTGGATAACGATATCACCTCGACTCATCCATCTAACATGTCTTGGATAACGATATCAAATCGACTCATTCGTCTAACATGTATTGTATCTTGACTCGTTCATGTAACATCTCTTGTATAACAATATCACCTAGACTCATCCGTCTAACATGTATTGTATAACCTTATCAACTCGACTCATCCATCTAACATGTATTGTATACGATATCAACTCGGCTCATCCGTCTAACATGTATTGTATACGATATCAACTTTACTCATCCGTGTAACATGTCTTGTATCTCGATTCGTTCATGTAACATCTCTTGTATAACAATATCACCTAGACTCATCCGTCTAACATGTATTGTATAACGATATCAACTCGACTCATCCATCTAACATGTCTTGGATGACGATATCACCTCGACTCATCCGTTCAACATGTCTTGTATCTTGACTCGTTCGTGTAACATCTCTTGTATAACGATATAACCTTGACTCATCTGTCTAACATGTATTGTATACGATATCAACTCGACTCATCCGTCTAACATGTATTGTATCTCGACTCGTTCATGTAACATCTCTTGTATAACAATATCACCTAGACTAATCCGTCTAACATGTATTGTATAACGATATCAACTCGACTCATCCATCTAACATGTCTTAGATAACAATATCACCTCGACTCATCCGTCTAACATGTCTTGTATCTCGACTATTTCTGGGTTTTTTTTTTTATTTTCTTTTTTTTTTGTTTTTTTTTTTTTTTGTTCTGTGTAACATCTCTTGTATACGATATAACCTTGACTCATCCGTATGACAGGTTTTATATACGTTATCAACATCGATATCCTTTAACCTGTATTATTATCTTGACATCGTCCATGTAACATCTCTTGTATAACAATATCACCTAGACTCATCGTCTACATGTATTATAGTATCCTATCACACTCGACTTATCATCTAACATGTATTGTATACGATATCAACTCGACTCATCCGTCTAACATGTATTGTATACGATATCAACTCGACTCATCCGTGTAACATGTCTTGTATCTCGATTCGTTCATGTAACATTCTTGCTATAAACTATATCACATAGGACTCATCCGTCTAACATGTATTGTATAACGATATCAACTCGACTCATCCATCTAACATGTCTTGGATAACGATATCACCTCGACTCATCCGTCTAACATGTCTTGTATCTCGACTCATTCGTGTAAATTTCTTGTTATATCGTTATAACCTTGACTCATCTGTCTAACATGTATTGTATACGATATCAACTCTACTCATCCGTCTAACATGTATTATATCTCGACTCGTTCATGTAACATCTCTTGTATAACAATATCACCTCGACTCATCCGTCTAACATGTCTTGTATCTCGACTCATTCGTATAACATCTCTTGTATAACGATATAACCTTAACTCATCCGTCTAACATGTATTATATACGATATCAACTCAACTCACCCATCTAACATGTATTGTATACGATATCAACCTAGACTCATCAGCTTAACATTGTTTTGTATTAACTTAAATACGAAAATTCTAACAACATTCATTTTGAACGAACGTTATTATGGTTTATTTATTTAATTTTAAATTTAGTTAATTATGGTATAATTATTGTTATTGACATAGGTTTTGAAAAAAAAAATTATTTTACAACTAATATTTTTTAAAAAATGAAAAGACTTATAGGGACTATATGTTGTCCTTATAAGTCTAATAGTAGTCTCTATAACTTTCGCTTTATAATTTCATGAAAAATCAAAACCCCCACCTAAAGTTTAGTTATCATGAAAATCGTACCTACTCTCACTCTCAGTACTTTACCAAAAACACTTTAACAAAAAACAAATCTAAAACCAAAATCTAAACCAAAACACTCATCCCGCCACTCGTTGCTGCTGTCAACCCGTGTTAATTTGCGTATGTAAAACAGGTTATGTTTGTGAATTTGGTTTATGTTTGTAAAACATATAGTTTATGTTAATTGGGTTTGGGGTTTATGTTAATTTGCGTATGTGAATTGGACTAGGCCTACCTGTGTAAATGCTTGGGGTTTATGTTAATTTTGCTTTATGTAAAGACTTGTTAATTGTAGTCGCAAAGTTATGTCGATTGATAAGAGTTGCACTAGGCCTACCTTAAACCGCAATTCTCCTGAGTTTAAACTTGGTCTTAACGATTTCTACGAGAGGTGTAAAGCATACATAAATGACCGAGGCTTATGTTGTTACCCATGTCGGATGTGTGGGAACAGGGACAAGCTTATACCTATTAATATTAAGCATCACATACATAATAACGGGTTTAGCAAGGGTTATCCTACTTGGGTACATCACGATGAACCGAGGATTACTCCTCCGCCAATCATAGATGACACAAATTACATGATCAATGTCCTCAACGATGTTCTTAAGGAGAACAATTACATAGAACCAGAACCCAACACTGAACACAACACAAATACGACATCGACAAGTAATATGCCACCAGAAGTTGCAGGTCCTACAAAAGACGATATGGAAGGGTTGTTTGAAATGGCGAATGAAGAGTTGTTCCCAGCTTGTACTTAGATGTCTTCACTAGACTTTTTGGAAAAGTTTTTGCATCTCAAGGTCTTGCATAAATGGACTGATACTTCATTTGACGAAACTATGGAATTTCTCCTAAAAGCTTTCCTGACAGGAGCCAAACTCCCCAAGTCATACTATGAAGCTAAGAAGTCGATGAAAAAAGTCGGGTTGGGATACGAATCGATCAATGCTTGTATTAACAATTGTTGTTTGTTTTGGGGGAAGGACAACAAAGATGAGGAAATTTGTCCAACTTGCAAAGCGAGTAGATGGAAAAACAAAGACACCATCAGAAAGAAAGTTCCTAACAAGGTGTTACGTTACTTTCCTTTGATTCCTAGACTAAAGCGTATGTACGGATCTTTACACACTACAAAGCATATGACATGGCATGCTACTGGAAAATGTACCGAAGATGGTAAGATGGGTCACCCGGTTGATGGTAAGGTATGGAAAGAGTTTGATAAGAACAATCCAGAATTTACGAAAGAACATAGAAACGTCCGACTAGGGTTGGCCGCTGACTGTTTCAATCCGTTAGGTAACGTGAGTCAGTCTTACAGTATGTGGCCAGTAATATTGACAACATACAATACTCCTCTATGGATATGTATGAAAGAGTTTTCATTCATGTTGACATGTTTAATTCCTGGCACTAAATCACCTGGTAAGGACATGGATGTTTACTTACAGCCTTTGGTTAAAGAGTTAAAGACTTTATGGAAGAAACCAGGAGTCAAGACGTTAGATGTTTCTACAAACACTGAGTTCTCAATGAGAGCAATGCTTTTATGGACCATTAGTGATTTTCCCGCCCATAGTAGTTTATCTGGTTGGAGTGGTCAAGGCTACTTAGCCTACCCTACATGTAATAAGGAGACTCCATCTACTCGTGTTAATTTATACATTTGAATTTTCATTTGTAGACGCTAAGGGAAGAAAGAAAGGCTCTGACGCTGGGCTCATTAAAAAAATTCAAAGATGGTGAGAAGAAAAAGCTACCCATAAAATTTGACCTTAATGAACTAAGCACTGCTAAACCCATTAGGCCTAATCGTCGACATTTCACGGGCTTGATTGGGAACAAGATTGAACGATCAGTTCCATTCTACTACAAATCGTGGGATGCGTTACCTGATAAGTACAAGAGAACTTTATGGCCTGCTATCCATGTAGAGCTTTATTCTTAAATCTACTATGTTAAATTTATAAGCATTATTCATTCTATGACTTATTTTTTTTTAATTGCAGACGTACTTTGATATGAGACACATTTTCTCAGGCCCAAATGCTAAACAAATTAAGAAGGGCATGGAAGCTCAGTTTAAAGGCCAATACAGAAACAGAAAAAACAAGTTTAAGGATGACATGTTTGTGAGCCATGGTGGGTACGAGCAATCGGTAAAGATTCAAAACTTTCCTCTGCCGGGCAAGTCTCTGAGCGAATGGCACAAGTTATGTGATCATTTCACTTCTGAAAAGCATTTGACCCATTCTCTACAGAACAAGGCTAACAGGGCGAAGCTGTCTTAGTGTTCCACTCAAGGGAGTAAATCGTATGCCGCTAGCAGACACAAGTAGGTAAGTTGTGATTAATCTATGTTTGATTGCTATTATATACTTGTTTAATTTATTTCATTAATATTATATACTAATTTAACTTGTTTTCAATAGGAAACCAATGGTGTATTTCCTGACCTTATCGAGCACTACAAGAAGACTCATCAGAAGAAGGGAAAGTGGGTCAAAGAAGTTTTTGAAACCAAATACGTAAGTAATTCATTATGAGATTTAGCCCAAATATGCACATGTTTTATTTGGTAACTAAATTCTACTTTTCTTTCGTTTGGTTTCTTTTCATTAACATAAGCCAAGAATGCTTCACATCCCGAGTTCATACATCTAGTTTCCGTTAAGAGTGAAATTAAGCCTATAGGAAAGTATGTACGAAGGTGCTTAGTAGATCCACATTTGTAACAACTAGTCTCTATGACTTTGCGATCTTTAGGTTGGTGTCCCGATTTCCCATATCTAAGATAACATAGTATAGCATAGCTATCCCTTATACATCGGAAGTAAGGCTTGATATTTTAATGAAAAATGCGAGTGGCTATCCTATTTGGCTATTTGGTTTCCTGTATGATAACTGACTGACTGACTTTGTAAGCTATCCTATTTGGCTATTTGGTTTTTCGATGCTAACTAAATATCAGTGTTGTGAAAAGGCCAAAATAACGTCATTGTGCGAAGGTCTCAGTTAATATTGTTAGCACAAGTTAGTGCTGCCAGTTAGTTCTGCCAGTTAATGCTGCTAGTTCATTAGTACTGTTAGCAGTAGTTACTTAGCACTAACTGGCACACAGCCATGGTTTGTATAACGTTAGCAAAATGTAGCATCTTGTCTATTTTTCAATTGCGACAGATATCTGTAAATGAGGGACAACATTGACAACTATGTTATTACATTTAAAAAATATGTCCATCTGAATAGTTATCTTGTTAGAACTTTTGTTTAGCAAAACTGCTTAAACCCTTGTTTATTAAAAAACCTCTTGTGTTATTCAAACCTCCAGTTTTAAGCTTCCTACAGTTTAGATCTTTTTTTATTGATGACCACTGCATAAATAAACCAATACAAAAAAAGATTACATACATTGTTGTAAGTATGCTGTTAGCCAAAACAATGTTGACTTATGTTTTGACTATTAACTATTAACTAATAAGTTGATGTTCGCTTCTTATCTACTGATTTGGTATCTAAATGCTAGTATGTAAAGGAGTGTTTGGATCCTGGTTTAATGAGCAGCTTAAATGTCATGCTAGTTTGTAAAGGGGTGCTTGGATCATGGTTTAATGCGCAACTTAAATGTCATGGCTCTTTTTCCTCTATTATTGTACTGCATAACAATACTTAGAGCATTTTGTGACTTTAATTCCTTATTTTGTGACTACAAAACAAGATGCTAAAGCTGAGAGCGAGTCAAGAGGGTTTAGCGAAGAAGATGACCGATGATGGAATTATGGACAAAGTCTTGGGTTCAAGCCGAGCTTTTAAACTGAGACGAGGTATGAAGCTACCGAACAGTGCTTCGTCTTCTTTTGTATGCTCCTACCCCGCTCCCCCACAATCAGCATCCCAAGCTGCATTAAGGAAGTTTGTGGAGGCGCATAACGAGCAATTAAAAGATTGACATTCACAATTAGCCGATAAAAACATCGAGCTATGATTGCCCGCTCCTCTCGACCCCAACGGCTTTATGGAAGATGTTATTGATGAAAGTGATGAAGGCGATGGAGGCAATGCTCATGAAGATGCTGCCGAACCCGGAGATGAGTAGGTGCCGACCACGGATATGATTAGGTCATGTTGTACTTGTTTAGTTGAACGTTGTCTTTTGAACAATTTATTTTATGTTGTTGAACTACTTTGAACTCTATGGAGTGTTATTGTTTTGTTTGAAAAATTGGTGAAAATCTAGAATAATGGGTAAAAACCTGGGAAAATGCCGTAAAACAGGCTCGACTGCTACTTTTAGGGACAACTTGTTGTCCCTAAAAAGGGACATATAGTCCCTAAAAACTGCTTTAGAAATCTGTTGACAAAACTTTTAGGGACTATGTATAGTCCCTAAAGGTTTTGGCAAAATATGTTGGGACTAAATGTATTCCCTAAAAGGAAGTCCCTAAAGGTTTTGGCAAAATATGTTGGGACTAAATGTAGTCCCTAAAGGTTTTGACAAATTATGTTGGGACAAAATGTAGTCCCTAAAGGTTTTGGCAAACTATGTTGGGACTAAATGTAGTCCCTAAAGGTTTTGGCAAAATTTGTTGGGACTAAATGTAGTCCCTAAAAGGGGGTCCCTAAAGGTTTTGGCAAAATTTGTTGGGACAAAATGTAGTCCCAAAAGATATTGTCACCACAAAAAAGATCGACGTGGCAAGTCAACGCAGTAGTCCCTATACATGAATTTTGTAGTCCCGACTACTTATAGGGACGGAGCAGCAGGGACTACACCAGCAGGGACTACATGTAGTCCCTAAAAGTTTTTAGGGACTACATTCAGGCCTTTTAAGGACTACATCCGTAGTCCCTAAAAGCTATTTTTCTTGTAGTGCCTATAGACAACCAAATATTAGCATTAAAAACAACACACATACAAAACACATTCACAGTATCATGTTTTTAAAATGATACTTATCGTAACACCTAAGCTAAATATCATTCTTTAAAACAAAAAAAATAAAAATACGATCAAGCATAAATTGCCATTAACATATAAATCAAAGGAATCATGTATACAGCTATATTGGCAAAATATTTTGATCACATGTCATTTCTATTAACTAAGTTGACTTCCCATATTCTTTTTCATGCCCTTTAGCACGTGATGTTTTATGCAAGGTGATGACGTGGTGGGATTTGGATACTCGAAACATTCTTTCGTATGAGGATTGGTTGTGTTGGTTCTCTAATCTTCATATTCATATGCAAGCTAAGATTATTTTGGAAGGAGTATTTTATGTGATGTGGTGGCTGATTTGGAGATTTCAGAACAAGTCGCTATTTGGCTTGAGTACTCCAAAAAAGGTGATAATTTTTGAAGAGATTGTCACTTTAGCTTATACATGGTGCTCTAATAGATGTAAATCCAATTTTAATTGGGTAAATTGGATGCAAAATCCTAAACTTGCTATTTTGTAATTTGTTTTTTTTTAGTTTCTTGCTAGAAGTGTTTTTAATAAAATCCGTCGTTCAAAAAAAAGGAGATGAAACATTAAGCCTGAAGGCAACCTGCCATTACATCCAAAGTTATTGAAATCACCGACTAAGTCTACAAGCTACTGTTTAGAAAGAGAAACTTACTTTCTGTAAGCATGTGTATAAGCAGCCTCAAGAGCTCTATAGTACTACATAACAATGAGTAACAATTTTTGTTTAAGCTATCCAGAAACAACACTAAAAATATGTTGAGCTTGTGGAGATTTTATAAGATGTACCTGAATATCCAACAAGATCCACTGGATCCTTGATTCTTTACTGGCTGACGATTCCTACTTTCCTCCAATCTTGCTGCAATATAACAATTAATATGAGAATATGGTAATTAAACAAGCACATATGTTTTATTAGTTGCTTCAAATGTCATAATCAATCACAATGGCCAAATCATATCTAACATGATACTCCTTTGATTTTAGAATGTTGTAATATCATTTTTCATCAATGGTCGTATGAACTTATCTAGCACTAGTCACAACTATAGCTAATAATGGAACATGACATATGGTTATGGTTGTTTATATGAAAAAATAGACTAACTTATTTCATTAAAGAAACCAAGTTGTAAAAATTAGTGTTGGTTTCGAGTTACTAGTGATTTCTCTATCATTTGCGATTTAATGGTAATGTAAATTGAAAAAGAGACCAACATGCAAACATGACTAGAAAAATATAAACTATACTATGATGCAAAGTCATAAAACGGAAGCCGTGGTGATTTCTGTAAAGAATGTATGCATCGTTGGTCTCTATATAAGAATGTTTACGAAGGAAAACCAAACCACCCGTATATAAGCATTAAGTCGCTTGAAAAGCAATCCCAAACATCACATATATATGTTTATTCAATAAGCAACATCATACATCCCTTTATATGAGCAGTTTCAATGTGTTATCCTAAAACCCCAAAATGATTAACTACATCCCAACATTTAGTATTGTATGTTTCTGTTTTGGCAGTTTTAAGTTGATATGGGCATGTCCTATCTGACTTTTAAAACTTTGCCTTGTATGTGTTGGATATAATTTGTTATTAATATAAGTTTATCATTTTACCTAAAAAAATAAGTACAAGAATTTATAATTAAACCAACTTCAAACATAACTTATAATAATAATATGTATAAAATAAGGATTTTTTAGCTTTAGCTTATATTAATCACTCTCAATTTGACATAAGCATTCTATTAAATCAAAAACCCATAAATTAATTATTGAGAAATAAAGAAAAACCATTATGTAAAAAACCCCTTATCTCAAACACTCACATAGAGCAAAATGTTAGTAAATAAATAGATATAAATTCAAAAAAAATGGGAATTAGGAGAAACCATGATTCGGTGTTGGTTAAACAATTTAGTTTGGCTAGGTTGGCTGAGACTGATGGTTACGGTGGTGGTGTCGTGAACGGCGACGACGGCTAGTAGTGTGGCTGGGATGAAGTGAAAGTGAGAAGCTGGTTAGGGTTAGGGGACTATGATGTTGGTGAAGGAGATGTGTGAAAAGTAGAAATGAAAAGTTTTTTGAGTGGCAGGTTAATGAAAAGTTTCTTTTTCGTAAAGGGGCGGGTATATGAAAAGTTAAAATGGAAAAGCCCGCTTGAGTAAAATCACAAACAAATAGATCGGTTTTTTTGTGTACCACACATCTTTTTAAGTAAAAACACAAACAACTGGGTTTCTTTGGTAACAACCGATCCATTTGACACAAATAGATCCGTCTTTAACAAAAGTAATCTTTTTTAGGTGATCTATATAAGCTTTTATGTAGTAGTGACGTAGTATTAAATATGAATTTTTGGCTTTGTATCATTTTATAGACGCAAGAAAGTAAATTTTATATAAGTGAAGTTTAAGGAAAAAAGTATCTTCCATAATTTCTGTATATATACAAAGAAATTGAAAACTATAGCATATATATTTTAAAAGTTGACAATAATGAAACATCACAATCTTAACCGAAGTAAAAAAATGGCAAACCCCGACAATGTGTACATTAACAAAAGAGTTAAGTACATAAATCGTCCCTATGGTTGTCCCGAAATTGCAACTTTCGTCCTAAAAGTCCCGAAATTACACTAGTCATCCCTGTAGTTTTCCATTTTGAGTTAACCGGTCCTTTGACCGTAACTCCATCCGAAATTTCATTATCTTTTCATATCATCGAGGGTATTATCGTCAGTTCACATACA
Organism: Tanacetum coccineum; assembly: GCA_026074375.1. Lineage (NCBI taxonomy): Eukaryota > Viridiplantae > Streptophyta > Magnoliopsida > Asterales > Asteraceae > Tanacetum > Tanacetum coccineum. Next base: position 35,693 of record BQNB010028238.1, on the reverse strand, counting down.
ATAATATACCCTAAGGACCAACGTTGCAACACCACGAAACTTATAACTCTTTCCTTCCCGCCATTTTACACACATTAACTCTTTCATTCATTACAATTCACCCACCAAGATCGTAAGTCACCTTATTTCACCTACAGTAAACCCTAATTCACCCACCAATTGAACATGTCGAAGGGAAAAGGTAATGTCCTTATCTACTAATATCTTATGTGTTAGCTTATTTGCGTATATTTTAGCTTATATGCTTATTTGTTAGATTATGTGCTTAACAGAGGTCTTAAATGAGTGTTTGTATTAGGATAATGTAGGCTGAATATTTAGGCTGAATGGGATTGAATGAGATCATATTTGCAATTTGTTTTGTTTAGATATGATCCAGTTTAGGAGCTGCCTTGTTTAGGAGTTTCCTTGTTTAGGAGTTTCCTTGTTTAGGAGTTTATTGTTGCCTTGCAGAAATCATTGACTTAGATACTAGCTCAGAGGAGATTGATTATGACTCTCCAGACTATAGAGGACCACCTAAGAGTTTGCTAAAATGCTATGGATACTTATCAGACGAGTACAAGGACAAGGGAGGTAATGAGAGTGATGCAAAATATTCTTTCTCAGACATTTCAAAGGCTAAAGCATGTATGTTGGCTAAAGCACAAGCATCTGATGCATCTTCTAAGGCTAAAGTATAAGAATATGGATCAAAGGCTAAGCTACAAAGATCCCCTAAAACCATCATTGTCAAAATCCTTGAAAAGATAACAAATGCTATACTTGGGCTTGCAAATGCTAAGATCTGGGATGCTATTGTTAGCAAGACCTTTGGAGTGAAGATGCCACCAACTATGGCTTGTGCAGAAGAGGAAGATTAGCAGGGGAAGTTGATTTTACCTTTTTTATGTATTTTGGTATTTTGGTCCTTATGTAATGGTAGTAGTTTTTAATCCATTATGTACTTGTAAAACAATATGTCTATAACTGAATTTCTGATGTTAGAATGGTTTGTGTTTTGGTTAATGAAGTAAGGATATTATGTGCTTATTCTACTTGTTGGTTTTGCTTATATGATTAACAAATGTTGGTTTTGCAGAAATAATTGTACTTAGTTCAGACAGCTCAGATGATGACAGGAAAGGGCCATCAAAAGCAAATGTTCCTATATTTGAGGGGCCATCAGTACAAGGATTGCTAGACTTTTATGGATATAATGATATTGAGGAATATCTATCATGGAACTACTTTCCAAGCACAGACAAGGAAAACACAGACAAGGATATCATAGACAAGGATACCACTGATGAGGATTGCATTCATGAATGTAACTATGCAATGTCTAAAGGTAAATATGTACCAGTTTCACACAAACCCAATCCAAAAGTCAAAAGCCTTGAAGCAGTCAGAGGATGTGTGCTTGGACTAGCAAATGTTACTATATGGGAAGAAATAGTGAATCATGGTTTATGTGTTATGAAATATAATGTACTCTTAAAACCTTATGGAATTATGTACTATGTAAAACATTTGTAGCCTGCATTTTCATCTAAAATTTGCACCTTGAATTTGCAGCTTGCTTTTGCATTTGCAAGCAAGCATTTGCAAGCAAGCATTTGCAAGCAAGCATTTATAAGCAAGCATTTGCAGCCTGCATATGCCGCTTGCATTTGCAGCAAGCATTTGCAAGCAAGCATTTGCAGCCTGCATATGCAACTTGCATTTGCAGCAAGCATTTGCAGCCTGCATTTGCAGGAAGCATTTATAAGCAAGCATTTGCAAGCAAGCATTTGAAAGCAAGCATTTGCAGCCTGCATATACAGCTTACATTTGCAAGCAAGCATTTGCAAGCAAGAATTTGCAGCCTGCATATGCAGCTTGCATTTGCAAGCAAGCATTTTCAAGCAAGCATTTTCAAGCAAGCATTTGCAAGCAAGCATTTGCAAGCAAGCATTTGCAAGCAAGCATTTGCAGCAAGCATGTGCAGCTTGCATTTGCAAGCTAGCATTTCCAGCTTGCCAGTTATTAACCACTTAACCTATGGATGCTGCGACCCATTTTAACACCAACACATATCAAAAAATATCATCCAAAAACAAACAAGTCATAGATTAGCCAATAGCAACAACATCAACTCACCAACAACACAAACATCTAATCAAATCCACAAACACAATCAAATACATAATATCATATATAATTCTAGAAACCATGATATATTCACATAATCAACCTAAAGTTGAAACTTAAACATGATATATTTACATAACATCATAGATAGGATTCAACACTAACAAAATATGAATCCAAACTACCACTAAAGCAACAAAAGCCAACAACATACATACAAACTAATAACCACCAACTACCATAACAACAAGCTACCCAAAAGAAACCAACACAAACACCTTTAGTAGTCTAGCTCCCGACATCTTTCTCCATTTTACGAACTATCTCATACATCCTGTGCTAGAATGTGTGATATACATCATCCATTATGATATCAATCCATGAATCATCTTCTGACAAATTCTTATTTCCATATTTAGGCATAACATACCCATCTATTATCTCGTTAGTAGCTATAACTTTACCCCAATCAATGTGCTTTGGATATGCTTTCATTTTGGTATCTAACAAACAAAAATTAAGGCAACTGAGGGCAAACACAAATTAGAAGCTACTAAAACAACACACTTTCAAAAAGATATTAAAAACTTACTTCGATGCAATCTCAGAGCGAGTGGGTGGCATCTTTGAGAGAGGAACAGACGAAACAAGAATGATCGAGACACAGAGTAGTTGTGTGTAAAATGGCGGGAGGGAGGGAGTTATAAGTTTCGTGGTGTTGCAACGTTGGTCCTTAGGGTATATTATTATATGTGAACTGGCGATAATACCCTCGATGATATGAAAAGATAACGAAATTTGGGATGGAGTTACGGTCAAAGGACCGGTCAACTCAAAATGGACAACTACAGGAACGACTGGTGTAATTTCGGGACTTTTAGGATGAAAGTTACAATTTCGGGACAACCACAAGGACGATTTATGTACTTAACTCTTAACAAAACTAACAAGGGGTACATACCCTTTCTAAAAAGTCATTCGTACCCCTCTTGTTTATCCTGTTTTTTTAACTTTTTTTTTTATAATTTTGTTTATATTATACAACTGTGAAACTGAAAGTGCGGAATAAAAATTATAAGTCAAAAGTATGAAACTGAAAAAAAATACGGCACTGTAAACTGGGAGACAAAAAAACATGTTTTGCACCTTTTTGTATTTTTTTGGTACTTTATGGTGGGCCAGGGGTACTAATAGTAGCACCCCGTGAATGTTTTACCACTAACATTCTTAATTAACTCTTCTGCAGTTAACTCGAATTTGACCTCTATTCCCTGTTAATGGCTTGATGTCACCCATTTTAATCACAAACTTTGCAAAATCCTTAAAGAATTTATTTTGGTCCTCATTATATCTTGAAACAATCATCAGTTTCACCACCATTAAACAATACTTGATCAGATCTCAAGACCCCTATTTCGCTCACCAAATTAATAAAGTATTTTGCATCAAACGAGCTACATGTCGAGTCAAGTGGCGTGAGGTTTGAGTCGCCCCCATCTTGTGGACATATGGTCTGAAGGTGAGCTGCAAAGGCTGGATCAATATAGGTGTCATTGTATATATGAGCCCTAAAAAATCTACATTGAGCCAGCCCCACGGTGTGTGCACCTGAGAGCACAACTAGGTCCTCCTTGTCGAGCCCTTAGTCTTCAAAATTTTCGATTATTGTTGGTAGGTCCATTTCTGGGTTTGGGAGGTTGTCGTTGGCCAATGTTCGGCTAGCACACTACAAGAAAAAGGGGAACAAGTGACGGTCTTTTCCCCGGTGACATTTGTCGCTGGGGAATATGCACTAAACGACAAAAATGGGTCCTACGTGGCACCAATTCTCGTAGTCTTTTTAGTCAAACAATTTGGACCTTTTCCCCGGCGACATGTCGTCGGGGAATATGTCATTAAATTTTGACCAAATATTTCTACGTAAAACGTGGCGGAAATTTTTCCCGCTTACTTTTCCCCAGCGACATGTCGCTGGGGATTCACTTGTTAATTTTAAAAAAAAATAATTAGTGTTAATTACGTTTGAGGTGACGTGGACACTATTTTCCCCAGCGACATATCGCTGGGGATACTACGTTAATTAAAAAAAATAATTAGTGTCAATTGGTTTGGGCTTTTATATTATGAAATTGGGCTTCTGGTTTTTTTGGACAGTTTCCCCGGCGACATGTCGCCGGTGATAGTGTTTGACTTTGTTGACTTTCAACTAAAATACGTGTTTTAGGTTCGTTTCGGTCCGATATTCCGTATATTTTAACAAAAAATATAGATACGTTTTTAAGATGTGTTAATGTTTGTGCCATTGGCATGTCGAGGTGATATCGTTATACATAAACACATTCATATCATAAAAGTTTAAACAAAATCTTCACATACAATAAAACATACGAATTACATTGCAAATGACAAACTACTCTAAATCATACAAATTACATTGCACATGACAAACTACTCCAAATCAAGTTTTTTCATTTCTTTGAGAACTTCGTGAAATAATGCAGCCAAATTAACTGTGTGTTGTTCCGGATGCATATGCATGTCCATTGTTGCCTTGAGTACACTTATCTTTCCACACAAGTGCTTGCAGTTTGAGCACTCTCTATTTCTTGAAGATCCTAGAGAATAATTTGTAGGTGTTGAAGGTCCAGAAGAATAACTTGGAGGCGTTGAAGGTCCTGAAGAATAGCTTAGAGGTGTTGAATGTCCTACAGAGTAACTTGGAGTCGATGGAGCTCCATGAGAACTCATCAATTGACGAAGTCGGGTCTCTTTCCATAAAAAAAATCCACATCCAAAATGTTTCGGAGGCTGTTAAATAGTAAAGAAATTAATTCTTTTAACAACTAACCAGAA
>BQNB010028238.1:0-24845 GCA_026074375.1 Tanacetum coccineum | reverse complement strand
TACTTGACTTATGGTTGGAAGCGTTCGAGGGACCAGATGTACTGGTGTATTGGGAGGATACACAGTCGCAGGTGGCAGGACAACCGAGGGTAGGGCATTGGCCTTTAGCTCTTCGGCCTTTCATTTTGCTAGATCTAAGGACCAAAATACTTGTTCAGGGGTTAGCTTTGGAATAATTAGGTGGTATACACTTGATTCCCTTTTCCACACACACGGGGTCATTCAATTTCTCATGCATTTTCTGCCTAGTTAACTCGGCTAACTCTAGGTCTTCCTCTGATGATGGGACATCTATAGGGTCATGGTCCAAATTAATAAGTTCATTACCATCATAAAGTGCAGGTTGAGCCACTTTGGCCTTTTTAAGGTAAAAAGGGTTCTGCACACCTATGGGTAATTCAGAATATTGGTCACACAACCTTTTAGGTTTTAACATCATATGAACAGTTTGAATGGATTGATCTTGTGCGTGTAACTTGTTTTCAAGTTTATCCTTTAGTTTTCTCAGATTTGAAAAATCATTCAGAAGTTGAGACTCTCTTTGTTTAAAAGTCTGTTGTAAAGTATTTACATTTTCTTGTACTACTGTTTGACTTTTAATAGAATGGTTAAGCTGTAGCTTAACAGAGTGTAACTCCTTTTTTAGTTTTTCTTCCATTCGATTACGATCTTGTATAAGTACACGCATTTGATCATCCATTCTCTGTTCCCGTTCTGTAAGTTCAAACTTAGCACGTTGTTCATATATGGCAACTTGTTCCTTATATATGGCTAGTTCAGTTACTAACGGTTCATGAGGAGTGTGCACATTATTATCAATCAACACATATGCATTATTTGGAGCCGAAGATGCACAACTTGGTACAACAGAAACGTCATTGGTGGTCAGATATTGTTCATATGGGATAACATTGTTGTTACCCATATGGACACTAGTTGAGTCAATAACATTTGACTGTTGTACTTCATTATGAATCTCATGTTCGTTCTGATTAGTAACACTATGATCAATGGCATTTTCCAGAGTGTGTACCTCAGATAAGATTGATGCATTAGATGGACCAGCTTGTGGATTTGCTGACCCGGCTAAGGACAAATTGGCCATGAATATAGTCTGAGCAGTCGGTTCATCATCAACATCTGAATCAAAAGCGTCACATTCATCTGCTTGGAAAATATTGTCCTCATTCAGAGCTAAGTCTTGGACTGGTTGATTATCCACATCTGCATCAAAGGTGTTGCCCTGTTCACCAGCCAGAAAGAGTAGTTCCTCTTCATCCAAAACTGCACCATTCTCTTGGGCTTGCATCAGCAGCATTTTGTCCTTGAAATAATCAGAATTCTGTGGACGTTTCGGCTGAGTACAGTTCCTTGCAATATGTCCAACCCCATTAAGTAATCAAATTCGGTAGACACTTCGCTGAGTGCAGTTCTGTGCAATATTCCCTATCCATTACAGTATAACACTTGATAGCTTTCCCCCTGACCTGCCTTAGCATTCCCAGTCCTCTACTCTGTGTACCTCCAAACCCCTACTGCACCATTTCCCCAAGCAAATACCCTGATTCTGATTCAGTTTATCCTGAACATTCTGAACACATCGGACCTTCCTGCATAGTTGCTTGATTTTGGGGGGTGTTAGATGAGGTTCGAAGTTTGTTAGTTTGTCTATGGGAGAGGTGCTCTGAATGATTGTGTTGAGTAGTGCAAATTGTTTTTTGGTGAGGGTGCCAAGGATTTCATCAGTTGGTTGTATCCAGAGTCATGTGATATGGTTTCACAAATGTGGGATATGTCATTAATTGGACATTTTTAGACTGGGAAGGGTGCTGTGGATGATTGATATCGGGGTGATGAGACTGACATTGTGATGGATTTGGGAGTAGGTTGCACACTTGAGACAAAGGCAAGTGGATCATTAGTGGGGGATTGATTCTTTCAAGTACTCAGTCGAGTCTTGTGCAAACATGCTTACTCATGTTGTTTCAATATGCATACAGCAGTTCATGATTTTTTCTCTTTCAGGACCTTTGTTCAGTTAGCTGTGTGATAATCAATCCCCATTCAAGGGACATGTTGTTTGACAAACTTGGAGTTATTGAATTAGGCAAGCCCATCCTGATATCTCATAGTCATTAACAAGGCTTGTGGAACCGAAAATATCACTCAATTGATATTTTCACCCAGTAATCATCTTGAAGCTGTTCAAATTCATCGTACAACGAGACACTCTGTCTTCTTTGGTGATTTCAATCCCGCGAGAAGCAATTGACATCATCCCATATTGATTGATTCAATGTTTGTATTGATAGCTTGTAGATGTCTTTGGGTAATACTTGAAGTACAATGTTGGTTGCACGGACATCGGCATTGAATCGTTTCTTTTCATTGTTATTAAGATCATCATAAGTTCGAGCCCTTTCTGGTCCAAGAAAAAACCCCCTTCAGGTGTGGTACCTAGTGTGTCCCTGGTGACTCCAAGCTGAAATGGATCTTGATCAATCGACTGAAGAATGTAAACTCCATTTTCCTTTCCTCTACAATACAACCGGATTCTTTGTGACCATGATTCGTAATAAGTCCTATCAAGCATAGGAGGGCGGGTATCAGAACCGGCCGCTTGAATATCATCAAAATTACTAGACATGATTGATTGTTTGTGTTATGATAAACTTTGGATCGGTACAATGATTAGTGATTGTATGTTAAAAGTGATGATTTTTTATTAATAAAGGTGATATGTTGTTTGTTTATGATTTGGTTTGGTTTAATTAAGTTTGCGAAATGCAATACACAAGTCTCAGTTAGGAAATCTAGACAAGTCTCAGTCAAGAATTTCAAACAAATCTCAATGTTGAGGATTAGACAAAACTCAGTGAGGTGTCCTAGACAAAACGCAATCAAGAAGCAAAGACAAAACGCAATGAAGAATTTTTTTTGCCAGAGATTCTTTTCACCAAAACGCAATAAGGGTCTTCAACTTGGGACAAAACGCAGGACACAAAACGCAATGAGAAGGAGACAAAACGCAGTGACGTGTATTGGTCAAAACGCAATCAACTCTTGAGACAAAACGCAATCAAAAAATTAATTGGGCAGAGTTTCTCCCAGTTAAAATGGGCCATGAGGTCCTTCATCTTGAACAAACGCAATACACAAAACGCAACCTGTAGTGTTAACCAAAACGCAATACACAAAATGCAACTGACAAAACGCAACTGTTGTACTACACTAGAAGACAAACCGCAGTGTACTATTCTCTGACAAAACGCAGAGACAAAACGCAACTAATAACGTCTCCAGGAGACAAACTGCAATTTCCGAAAAGCTTCAAATCACAAAAATCACCCTTTCGAACGTTTAAGCTTGGATTTTCTTGCACAACTTGGTACTAGAAGGCTAAAACTACACTAAAAACACTAACTTTAACACCACAAACGTGAGAATCAAATAAAGCCAATGTAAAAACCATAAACCTTCAAAAATGAAGAGAGAGAAAATGGAGAGTTTCTAGTGAGAGAAACACCTAGTGAATGTTTGTGATAAAATGAACAACCAACCCCTCTCAATGGCTGAGAGGGGGTTTAAATACAAGAGTTTATGTGCCCTAAGTGGGCTATGTAGTGGGCTAACATGTGGGTAAAGACTCGGCCCAATGCCATAAGTCATACGGTAACTAAACGATTAATATTAAGACTACGAGCTAACCTATGCTAGACATAACACGAGGTGACCGAGTCTTTTTCATGATCCTAACATTTAACCTTAATACCATCAAACACATAACGCAAAGCATATAACACAAATAAAATAAACTCAATATAATCCCTTGTTAGAGTCAATTTACTTACCTTGAATCCAAGCTAAGTTTATTAAGAACATCATCATCATCCTCACTTACTTCCTAAGCCAAAATCATAATAAACCATAAACACTTTAAATACATAATTGGAGCACTATAATAATGGTTTATACAAGCATTAGCTTATCTTTGAACACCTTTAATCATCATATGATTATATCTTGATTATATGATTAATATCCCCAAAATTACTAACTTTAATCAATATAACTTTACCCATAATTACTATAACCTTATCACTTTACTTTAAAACACTTTTTACCCAAAACCCCCAAATTGGGTACATAAACCTTAACTCATAAATTTCCAATTCAACTTAAAAAAAAGTTACTTACTTGTGAAGGATCATCATTGAGGATTATCTAATTGATTGGGACCTTAATCTCTTCATAATTGATCATCAATTAGCCTTGTATTCTTCCCTTCCTTTTTCTTTATCTTGGGTCGACACAGACAAAACACCAACACACTAGAATACTAGAACTATTTAGAAACCTAGGAATTTCTAGATATTTTTTAGGTACTACTTTAGCCATTTGGCAATCTAGATCCCTTAAGTTCCTTCTTCTATACTTTGGCACATAACTTAAATTAGATAAAGACCATTAACAACTTTAGTCTTTCAAGTCATACTCTTCCTATTTGAGACACGTGATATTTTCTAAAACCATTTACATAATATTTATACTTATAGTTTGACTACTGGGTTGACTAACCAATTATATAACGTCCTTTAACTTATAAAAGTCATAGTCAAACTCATTCTATGGCATTATCATAAATAATTACTTAAAAACTAGTTTTGGGGTGTTACACCACACCCGTGCTTCGTACTTACTTTAGTGCAAGATTCCCTTAATGAAACCCTTTGAGCCTATCCTTTTCACGGTTCTCATATTTTTTGGTTAAGCCAAACTATTAATGAAGAGCATTGTTAACCCTTAAACTAATTGTTACACCCAAATCACCTTTGCCTACCTTATATGTACTCGCTTTTAGTACATTATTGTTTAACAACCCCCAAATGGGGTTATATTATTGAGTACACAAGTTGCTAAGTCCCTAATACCTCAGTAAATACAGATTTTGGGTATGAATTGAGAATTCCATAGTAAATCTATTCACAGGAAGAACTGGGAAGAAGTAATTTATTACCCCTAATAGGGCTCGATAAGCTCCATGTTATGTTGATCCACCTCATTTTGGGTCATTAGTTAGATTGTAATTATGAGTTATAAAACTCAAGTGTAAGGGTGTATTTATAAACCCCAAGTGATGTATTATGTTATTTAAAAAAATAGAAAAGAAAAAGAAAAGAGATCGATGTAGAGTTCTATAGAGTTTGTATATCTTTATCCATGTCTTTGGCTTAGCAACTAAATCAGCATGTATTCGTATAAATAATTACCTAACCCTTTCACCTTAAATTCACCTAAAAAGTGACTCCCCAAATATATCCCATCCATTTCCATTTCTATTTATGTTATCTTAAACCTACACCACACATCCTTTTTAAAGACCTCTTTGATAGTAATGACTAATACTTGCGCCTAGCGGTGGAGGTTTGATTATTTACCAAGCCTATGGTAATTTATATGCTATGACAGGTAATGAGTGTTATTTTCTCGTTTCCCCATATTGTTATAATTCATTATACACCTGAGAGAAAGAGAGAATCCAAACACTTATGTGAGGTGCTAGTATATACTTTATGTGCTTTTAATTACGAGGTATAGGCGGTTTTGTCGTAAACTGCTTCTAAAGAGTAGATTAAATGCTTCCAATATTGCTATTGTCTAGATAGAAAAGCCCATTTGCTTGAGGACAAGCAAATCCCAAGTGTAGGGGTATTTGACGAGGTGTTATTTTATACACTTTTTCAGGATCATTTAACCCCCTAAATCATGCAAATATGCCCAGATTATGTGCTTAATCATTTGTTATTGTTGTTTATTTTTTTTTTTTTTTTTTTTTTTTTTTTTTTATTTTTTTTTTTTGTTTTTAGCATTTGGATGGCTTTTGGAGGAAATATACGTGACTTGGGCTTAATTGGAGAAGAAACGGAAAAGACTGTGACTCTACACCAACTATCTTAAAGAAAAGCATACAGTGCGTGGAGACGGCGTCGCCAATTACAAGCGACAACATCAAAGTTATCAAGGGATGGCGTCATAGGATTCTAGACAACGTCAAAACATAGCCGACTTAAAGAAACCCTAGAAGACCATTGCGGCGCGTCGGCGTCAAGAACATAAAGCGACGCCGTCGTGCTTGTTTTCCTATATATACAAATCCGTTTTTAGGGTTTTAGGTGTGTAACTTTTTGGCATCTTTTTAGGCCGTCTTTAGGGCCTCAAAACCCTATTGAACATTCTATAAATCCTGTTTATAAATCAAGTGAATTTCATCTTATCCCCTTTAATCTTTTAAAATGTCCAAATGTTGCGTTTGATTAATTCTTGACTTCTCTTGGTGCATAACATTGCTAGGCTAGCTCCATTTATATTACTTATAATGCATGAAACTTATATTATAGAACCTTTTAATGTTGCTTCTTATGAAGGATGTGCACGTTAGGCATAAGGAAAACTAGCCATAAGATATAACATTATGGCATAGACATCTAAGGAAACGCGAGTGTGTAGAAAGGATACCATCGGTAACAGACTTCATACTACCTTACCCCTAATATCGTTGATCCCTCTTAAGATATTTCAATTGCATTTAATGTACTCTTAGGGGCCTTGTAAATAGGTCTTTATACTACCTAATTTACCGTTACCCTAAATGAATAAAAAATAATAATAATAAATAAATATAAAAATTAAAAATATAAATATATAATATAATATAAAAGAAAATTAAATATAAAAAAATATTAAAAAATATATTAAAAATATATAAAAATATAAATATTTATAAAATAAATAAATATTAATAAAAAAAATTAACAAAATTATTAATAATTTATAAATTAAAAATTAATAATTAAATTTAAAAAATTTTAAAAAAAAATATTATAAAATAATTAATAAAAATAAAATATTAAAAAATATAAATTAATAACTATTTAAAATATTATTAAAACTAAAAATTATAAAATATTTTACGTATACGGCGGGTTCATGAATACGTTCATGACTTAGAAAATACTTACACAGATCATCACAAGTGTGACAAAGCAACATGGGTGGGATCAGAGAAGCAATCAGAGGAGTAGTTGCATGAACTATCGTAAAATATGTCACACCCCGACAATGGCGAAAACTCAGGAATGCAACATAATGATCAATCATAACACAAGATACAATATAGAGAAAACTACAATGCATAAACTTCAAGTGTTACGAAGACCATCCACCTCGAACAACCTCGAGTGATGTCCCAAATCATAACTAAATCCAAAATCTCTTACAAATTTCAAATGCCCACAGAGGGGTCCAAATCCAAACTTAAACTAGAACTTCCAAATACAAATAGCCAAACAAATAAACAAGTAAGGCTTCACACGAAAAATCCACACAGGATGCTCCTAAGCCTGCTATCACATAACACCAAGTATTCATCTTTCACTTCACCTGAAAATGAACTTCGAAAAATGACAACAGATTGTGTGGTGAGCTTCATAGGTTTTGAACCTTAAAACCCAAAAGCTGTGCCAATATCTCAAAACAGGGGACAAAAGTGCAATATGACAATGAATATATGAGAAACACCCATGACTTAGCATCCTCGCTAATCATGTAAAACTCGACCTAGCTTACCCGCTAGTCGAAGCATCCTAGCATCACCGCTAGTCCGATAGCAAATATGTCACTTACGCACCTAAAGGGCCTACCAGCTGGAGCACTAGATTAGGGCAGGACCTCAAACATGCTAGGGTAGGCGTACCCAGCCGATCCAATAACCACACAAATACTAGGGTAGGCGTACCCCTCCGATCCAAATAATCATGAAATACATAATATTCACATAGTAGCCATAAGCACATAATTGTCCAAAAAACAAAACCACGTTTCGCACAATCAAATTTTAAAACAGTTCAAAACACATTTGAGTATCATTTTCCCCCAACGGAAAAACAGTAGAAAAATGGGGCTACGAGAACTCACCTCAAGCAAGTCTTAAGCAACCAAATCTCAATCACACAAGCAAATACAACGACGTGCGCACACGACCTAGTCCAGTTAATGTCCCATTAATTCATTTATTTCCAAAATAGTCTTCACGTTTGATGCATAGAGGCCAGATGCGTTGTACAATTACCCATAATAATCTAGTGGTGTGATGGTTGACGTCTCATCCCAAAATATCTTATCAATCCGATATCTCAACGATACATACTTATATTATTTAAAGAAAATAGATAAGTAGTATAAGTAAATATTTATAATAAATAATTATAAATATATCTCGAATAGTCCATTCGGTACCTTTAGTTCCCAATAAAATAATCATAATATGGTTGAAAATGAAACGTTTACTCATAATAAGCATATTAGAGAAGTTTCGAGAAAAATTATATTTTTCGTCTTTTAGTGCATTTTATTAAATAAATAAAATAATAAAATAATATTTTATTATTTTAAATCCAAAAATCGTGTTCTTAAGTAAAACTTTCTAAGTATAAACTTTTTACAAAATTTTGACATGACCCGTACGTTTATATAACATTTTCTAAGGTTTCAAACCTTAATTTCAACACTTTTCACCATTTCGACACTTTTTCGACAAAATCCCAAAATCTCAATCTTTAACGTTTACTAAATTTTTTTCCCAAAATAACGTTCAATATCACTTCGTAAATACATTTCACTTTCAAAAGTCCGTCAAAAACTCTTAAAACGATTAAATATTGCTTATTGGGCTTTAAGGCCCAACAAGGGTTCAATAAGGTATTTATACGTCCAAAATACGATCCAAGACCAAAACTAAGGTCCATTTATATACATAAGCTCATACTAATAAGTAGAAAATAACCCGGACCACGTTAAGCCAACAAATAAGCCGACGCTTAATTTGTGCATAATGGGTCGTTGAGCCCGAAAACGGCACCAAAAACTAGTCATAAGCTTTAAAATAACTAGTACGCTACGTATAGTATTTGGTTAACACCATAAGCTATAAAAATAGTCCACGAACATACGCCATACCACGAAAATAATAAAAATCACTCCCATATATTTTTAAAGTAGGACGATTAGCACATAAGCACAAAAAGGCGCAAAAAGCCCACAACTAAAGGCTATACAAGCTATGAACAAAATAAACTTATCTAGCAGAATATATGAATTCTCACCATCACGACCACAATATCAAAACTAACAAAACCCTCTTGTTTCTTTTTTTATCCGACGCAAACCAAACACCCCTTTTTATTCGTTTCGTTTCCAAAAATCAATTTTTACGACGATCAACTTGTACAACTACCATCTATGCATCAATATAAACCCAAGACGACAAACAAAATTTAAATTTAGAAACTTACAAGAAAGTCTTAAAAAATGTAGATTTTGACACGAACTGGACAACCAAAACGTTGTTTAAATGAATACTCAAATACTCGTATCAACCCGTAATATCACGTTCTTGATCAAAGTTGGAAAATCTATGGTGGTTTTGTGGTTGGTGGCAGACGAACACACACACACACACACATACACTTATGTGTGTTTTATTTTTTTGAAAATGAAAAATGATTATAAGAAATGGGGAATGGAAATAATCTTATGTACAGATTTAGGACAAGATTAGCTAAAAGTAAGCCACCATGTCTCCCTCCCCTTATCTATAACCGGTTGAGATCCTATGGGGTCTCGGGTCTTTCTTTTCATGTCGGGATCACTTAAAAGCTCGTAAAACTCAACCGTAAAATACTCCCCAAATTACTTAGCATTTTTTATTCCTTTAAAAATACTTTTTCCATTACCTAGAGTATTTACACGATATATTTACACTTTAAACCCTTCAAAACTCATTTGGACATTAACGGACGTGTCGGGACTCATTTTTTTGGCATTTTCTCAAAATTCACGGGTCAACCACCCGAAGTGCAAATAACACAATAATAACCTCTTAAAAGGACTATTATTCACAATAGACCATAAATTACCACAATTCTCAACAAAATTACCACCGTCAACATGGTATAAAATCTGAATAATTTGACAAACGTCAAATAGTCAAAGGACTAAAAATAAAATATTCAGAACACAAAAGGGGCAAAGGTTACATTCTACCCCCCTTAAAAGAATTTCAACCCTGAAATTCAGCTACTAACATCACTAAACAAATACAGGTACTTCAATTTCATCTGATCTTCACGTTCCCACGTGAATTCAGGACCACGTTTCGAATTCCACCAAATCTTGACGATGGCAATCCTACTACGCTTCAGCTTCTTAAACTCTCTTTCCAAAATTTCCACATGCTCTTCTACAAAATTTAACTTGGCATCAATTTGGATCTCATCCAAGGGCACTTGCAGTGTTGGTTCAGCCAAACACTTCTTAAGGTTCGACATATGGAACGTGTCATGAACACCATCTAACTCCTCAGGCAAATCTAACTTGTAGGCTACGGGGCCTACTTTCTTAATAATCTCCAAAGGTCCAACAAATATAGGTGCTAGTTTCCCTTTCTTCCCAAAGCGCACAACACCTTTCCAAGGTGACACTTTGAGCATAACATAGTCGCATACACTAAACTCTAGAGGCTTCCTCTTCTTATCAGCATAACTTTTTTGACGATCACGCGTAGCCTTAAGCCTATCCTTAATCTGTGAGATATTCTCAGTAGTCTCTTGCACTAACTTAGATGCTATCAACTGACCTTCTCCAACCTCAACCCACATAATTGGCAAACGACACTTTCTACCATACAATGCCTCAAACGGAGCACATCTGATGACATTAAATAACGTACATTTTATAGCATCATTTATCCCATGTTATTAACCAATTTTGTATAGTTATTGCAAAGAATTGTTACTTAATCATTTATATTTGAGAATTGCAGTAATTATGGAGTAATTAGTGAAAGATAGAAAAAAGAGCGCATTCTGGAGATTAAACAAAGATATTTTGAAGATTACTATTCTGAAGACTAATATGCCGTATCCATCAAGAAGATACGACGTATCCGTGCCTGCACTCACCAAAAACCACAGAGAATAAAGCTTAATACGCCGTCGTATCCAGGGACAACCAATACGCCGTATTCAAGCTATGGAAATAAAATATTTTGGAAGATATCGAACGTGGTCCATACTCTAAGAAATCCTTAATACGCCGTATCAAAGCCTTTCGATATGCCATATTGACCTTTTTCCAGACCTTATAAATAGAAAACTAAAAAACGAGTTTTAAGTGTGCTAAATCATATTTTCGATACCTAAACTATAAAAGTTGATTTTCAAGGGAGAAGAAGAGCAGAAAAGGTCTTGCAACGTAATCAATTCCATAGGAAACAATTTGTAATCTCCTATACTCTTGTAATCATTCAGTTTTTGGTATCATTCGTTAACTTGGTTAGTTTACCTGGCTAAATTATTACTCTTATATTGATTATGACGTTTGAAGGCTAATACCTTCAGGTATTAGCCATTATTATGAAGATCTGAATGTTTGGTATTTGTTTATATCGATTTCTTTATTTATCATTGAGTGCTTATTTATGTTTATCAATTTATACTTGTTTACGCGCTTTTGTATGTGTAACAACCCACAATTTTCATCACTGTAATTTCCACTTATATTATACTAAATACTACTTTTTCACAGGAAAATTTTTGCTTTATTCCATTATGTAACATAGTTTACATTTCTAAAGTAAACGAGCTCACGCAACTACCTATGCCAATTCTATCTACGTTTATACCAAGTAAACGCCGTAATATGTCAAGTCAATATTCTAATATCCTCTATATCATGTACGTTATCTATTTAACATAATTTTCATAACATTATTAATAAATGAACTTTATCCGTTAACGTTTATACCAAAACCCTAACTACATGTAACGTATATATACAAAACGAATATACAAGCTTATGATGCATATGTACAAGTATTCCTAAGCATAAATTCAAATATGTTTTCCCTCTTAAATCATGGTGCAACACCTTAAAGCTTAAAGTACAAGCCGATTATGCATGATATTCAAATGAGCTCACTTCTCTCTAAATTCTACAAGGCATTTAGTACCACCTTTCTAGCCTAGAGTACAAATCTTCTAAGCACAACATTTAAACATATTTTTTTCCTCCAAACACCCTTCCACACTCGTCCTAACCCGAAAACCCTAGCAAACCCGATACCACTTAAACTAGTTCATAATTATAGATTCAGAATCTGATCCATGATAAAACATAGGATCTGGGCAAAATTAGTAGGCTTTGGGTATTAAGTAAAAATACTAGGTTGTAGCCCTATGTCTTGTGATCATTTTTCCAGTTGACTCGACCCGATTCAATGTCGGATGAATTAGTTATAGCCGAAATGGCAAAGGTGCGCAGATTCTGCACACCTGTAGTAAACGGCTATTATCTCTAGATTTTTGTATAGTAACCCCTAAATATGTAAAACTAAAAGTTGTAGAGGACTCAAATATCTAACCATGCTCACTGGTTTGAGCTTCATCGGAGTTACGGTTTGTAAATGGCAACCATTTTACCGAGACTAATATTGGCTGTCCAAAAACAGCCATGCCCTTTCATTAAAAATTCGACCCTTGAGCCCCAAGAATCACCCTTTTACCCTAAGCAACACCCTTGGGCACCACTCCAACATCTTGGCCACCACTCCACCAGCCTTAGACACTACTCCAATCTATACAACTTGGTTTCCAAGCCTTACAACCTTGGGCACCACTCCTTCGTACCCTATATAAAGTTGCATACATGCATGCATTCCAAACTCACCATTCCTTGGAGTTCCTTGAGTTGTCTAGACAACTCCTCCATTTCAGAAGGTGCCAAACAATAAGGAGACTTTGCTACCGGCGTTGCTCCAGGGATTAACTTAATCCGAAACTCAATTTCCCGAATAGGCGGTAATCCAGATAGATCATCCGGGAATACCTCAGGAAAATCTCTAACCACAACAATCTCTTCTTGTTTCTTATCACTAGCCTTAGCACTCATCAAAAATCTCGCTTTCTCTTCCGGTCTCTCTCCTAATACTCTAAGCACCTTGCCATCTGGTATTGGTATCCTCACTACCTTCTTATGGCAAATTATTTTGGCCTTATAATTAGACAACCAATCTATACCTATAATCACATCAAAACTCCCAAGTCAAAAGGTATCAAGTCGATGTCTAAAGACTTGGACCACTTGATTTTAGTTTACAACCTTTATAACCCTTACCAATCTCTACTAGCTGTCCGCTAGCTATCTTATCTCATATCTGAAACCTAAGTCACTGGGCTCTAAGCCTAACAGAGGTATAAAAGTAGTAGAAACAAAACTATAGTCGGCACCAGAGTCAAATAAGGTAGTGGCAAAATGATCGTTCAAAGTAAACGTACCCGTCACAATGTTCGGATCCTGGAGAGCTTTCCTCTGCTCCCAACATGAATGCCCTACCCCTAGCCTGGTTCCCTTGGTTTCTACGACCCTGACCCCCGTTTATTAGCACAACTTGATTTGGACGATTTCCTTCCGGTTCTTGTGCTCTCTCTCTCTCTTATATATATATATATATATATATATATATATATATATTATTTATTATATATATAATATATATATATAATATTATATATTATATATTATTCTATAATATACTATATTATCTATATATATACATAAATATATATATTATACACTATAGTTATATATATATATTACATATATGCTGTAGTACATGTTTGCGTCCTTGTGGTTTGGTGCGTTTTCACTTTTGGTCCAAAATTCAAGAAAAGGTGGTTTTGGTCCAAAAGACATAGTTTCATTCCACTTTTAGTCCAAAAGACATAGTTTCGTTCCCACTTTTAGTCCAAAAAAGTTTAGTCCAAATTTAGGAATTGTAACTAAAGTGGAACGAAACTATGTTTTTGGACCAAAACTAAAACCGTTTTTTAGAATTTAGATCCAAAAGTGAAAACGCACCAAACCACAAAAGGACAAAAAATGTTCTTAACTCTACATAATATTATTATATAACTATATATATATATATATATTATATAAATTTTATATATATAGTATATATTTATATTATTATATATATGTCTACATATATGTTATTACATTATCAATGTATTCATATATGTATACATATATGTATGTATACATATAGTATTACATCGTCTAGATATATGTATACAATATATGTATACAATCATATGTATACATATATATGTATATGTATATATATGTGTCCAAAAGACATAGTTTCGTTCCACTTTTAGTCCAAATTTACGGAATTGAACTAAAAGTGGAACGAAACTATGATCTTTTGGACACATATATATACATATTACATACTGATATGTATACATATATATGTTATACTTATATGTATACATATATCTATTCACTGTATAATATATGTTACATACATATATGTATACATTTATGTCATACATAAATGATAGACATATCGTATACATATATATTATATATATTTATTTATATATATTTATTTATATATTGATAAATTAATATATATATATATATATATATTTTAGTAGAGTTAAGTACATTTTTTGTCCTTGTGGTTTGGTGCGTTTTCACTTTTGGTCTAAAATTCAAAAAAAGTTTGGTTTTGGTCCAAAAACATAGTTTCGTTCCACTTTTAGTCCAATTCCGTAAATTTTGGGACTCTAAAATTTTTTGGAGCTAACAGTTGGAACGAAACTATGTCTTTGGACTAAAAGTCGAAATTGAAACTATGTTCCTATTGGACCAACAACCAAACCTTCATGAGCGTTTTCTAGTATATTTCTAAGTATAATAATTTATAAAAATTTTGGCATGACTCGTTCGTGTTTACACGTTTTCCAAAGTCGTAGACTTTATTTAAAAACCATTTTCAAATCACTTTTAATCCACTATTCATAATTACAAACTCTACATCATCAAATCTCTTTTATAATTTATCAAAAGACCATTCGGACCCTTTTTGGGCTTTTAGGCCCAATAAGCCTAATCTTATTATTCGAAGCGTCCAACGTTCAAGATAAGTTAAACGTATAACGTCTATGTCGTACACTATTAAATAAGCTATTCGTAAACTTATCCAATAAGCTACACCATAGCTTTACGCCTTGGTGTATTGTATTTATGTTGGGCCTTGGCCCGTTAGGTAAAAAAAAATGTAGCTTTACTTATCCATATAGTCCGATAAGCAAAACATTAAATAATAAACACGCGACTTAATAATAAGCTATCAATAAGCTCATAATAAGCCAAGCAATAATAAGCCGAACCACATAAGCTCAAAAATAAGCTCGTGGTGTTGGGCTTGTGGCTATGGGACGCGGCTTAAAGCCCAATAAGCTATATTCGGGCTTATTTATAAAGCCGAATTAGTTTACCATTTGTCCTTTCAAAATAAGCTAGAAAATAAGCTAATAAATATAAGCCGAAACAAAATAAGCTAAACAAATGTTTTTCCTTTCTTTTCTTATTTGGGCCGAACCAAATATAAGCCCATTAAGCTCAAAATAATCAAATAAGCTTTTCCAAAAGCTTATTAACATAAGCCGAATACAATAAGCTATAACATACCATTTTGATTATACGAAAATAACCACGATCACAAAACTATACTTTCCTTATATTTCTTGTTATTATTTTCGAACCATATATATAACCTTTTAAGGTTTATGTAGTTTTAAAATCTTGTTTTTACAAAATAAGTTGTACAACTAGTATGCATGCATCAAGATGATTATGAAAGTACAAGTTATTAAAAGATTTGAAGACTTACAAAGTTTGAAGGTTTAGAAGAATGATTGATGACTAGAAACAACCAAACGGTGTTTAACTAATACCCGAATGATACAAATGATCAATCCTTCAACAAATCTTTAAGAGTTTTTGATCAAAGATGAAAAGTTATGAATTTATATATGTGTGTATGTATTTTCGTGGACTAGGAGGAGCAAGAGAGAAAATAAAACTCAATGCTAAGTGTGTGTTTGATATGAAATAAGAAGAATGGAAGTAACATGGTATTTATATGCAAAGTTTACTTCACACACTAAAAGTGTGTAGTGTGTGTGTGTCATGTAATAAGACAAGGGAAGAGAGGGGACCAAAATGATCTCCCAATCAAATTCAAGCTAGGACAAAAATGATAGTTGGAGCTTGTCTTATTGTTTTTGAATTCAAATTGGCATCCAAGGGTTTAAAGGGGTGTTTGTTCGGACATATGCAAGCAAAAAAAGGGGGGACCAAAATGGTCTCTAACATTCTAGGATACTAGTGCTTCATGTTTGATTTAATTCCAAGTCCTCCATGCATATGCTCATATTTTAAATAAACTATGATTTACGTAAGTAACAAAATGAATAACGGTATCACCGGAAAATATAAAATTTTAAACATTGCCTTGAAATATAAAAATGTGGCTATTGTCAAAATACTACAACGTTAGGTGTCTCGGTTCACTCCTGGTGATGATTCTTAGATAAAAGCAGGAAAACTTCTCGGTTACACGTAAAAGTTAAACGAAACTTTTAAAAATTCAAATTAGCGACCGGTAACGGCTAAAATATTAAACAGAAATTTGCAGGGTGTCACATATATCACATCCGTTTCTGTTTAACTTACACCCAAACATCACAACCCTTTAAAGACCTCTTTGATAATAATTCCTAGGTGCTTACGCCAATGCGATGGAGGTTTGATCCTTTATCAAGCTTATGGTAATTTATATGCTATGACAGGTAATGAGTGTTAATTTTTCATTTCCCATATTGTTATAATTCTTTATACACCCAAGAGAATCCAAACACTTATGTGAGGTCCTAGTATATAATTTTTGTGCTTTTAATTACAAGGTCTAATTGGTTGTGTAATAAATTACCTTTAAAGAGTAAGTTAAATGCCATCGATATTGCTATGAACTAGGTAGAAAAGCTTATTTGCTTGAGAACAAGCAAATCCTAAGTGTAGGGGTACCTGATGTGTAATTTTATACACTTTTTCGAGGTCATTTAACCCCCTACATCATGCAAATATGCTCAAAATACGTGCTTAATCATTTCCTTTTGTATTTTTAGCACTTAGATGGCATTTGGAGGAAATACACGTGACTTGGGCTCATTTTGAGAAGAAACGGACGAGATTACAACTCTACATAACAGTCAAAGAAGAAAAACCATACAGTGGCTAGAGATAGCGTCGTAATTTCTTGCAACGGCGTCAAAATATACAAGCGACGGCGTCAGGATCTTTGAGATGGCGTCATAACGTAACCGACTTAATGAAACCCTAGAAGATTCGGCGTAGCGACGACGTCACAACTATAAAGCGACGTCGTCGCGATTGTTTTTCTATATATACAAACTCAGTTTTAGGGTTTTAAAGGGTGGAACTTGTAGGATGCGAGAGTCATACTTAGGGTACGAATTTTATCAGGTTTTGGGTCGATTTTAGGGTTCTTAAACCCTCTTGTATCAACCCTAACTCCATGTTTTAATCAAGTGAAGATCTTATATCCCTTTAATCTTTCAATATCTCTAATTGTTTCATTAATTGTTGTTTTTTGCTTTCTTATGGATTGCAATTTGTATAATGTTTTTCTGTGATGATTAATTAATATTTTTGGAAATTTGATGATAATTTGTATTTGCATATCTTTGTGTGTGTATTAGTCTGTTTTTGTATGTGATTTTCAGTTTAGTTTCTGGTGATTTGATGACATTATGATCTCTTCATTGTGCTTGAATTGATTGTTACAATTTTTGACTAATTTTGTATATAATGTGCCATAATTGATTTGTGTTTACTTGTACTTGAAAATTTTTCTTTTGTTCATGTGTTTTTGATGTTCCGAATTTTTGTTGTTAATCTTTTGACAGTGTTTATTAATAATTTTTCTTGATCCTGCTATTTAATTGATTTGATTGATTTTTGTGAAAAGATTGTAACTCCTTTTATTATTGTTTTGTTTGATGAGTGTGAGCGTTAGGTTTAGAAAAAATAGTATAAGATACTACATTAGCATAGATGTCTAGGGAAACGTGATTGTGTAGAAAGGATACCATCGCAACAGTCTTTATACTACCTTGCCCTAATATGATTGATCACCTTTTAAGTGTTTTAATTCATGAAATGTACTCTTAGGGGATTTGTAATAGTCTTCATACTACCTTACTTGTGCGTTGCCTTAACGGAATATTACATAGACGACGGGTTCGTGTAATTCGTTCATGAATTAGGAAATACTTACACACTACATCACAAAGGTGACAGATAATAGAATTAGGAGGATCAATTCAAGGAGTAGTGCATGATTAAGTGAACACGTTTGTTTACCTATACGAGTTTCTACATTAGTTTAGATTTAATTTAGTTTATTAGTTTAATTAGTTTAAAACCCAACCCCCTTCAAAACCGAGATTTTAATTGCTTTCATAAAAATATAAAAATACAAAAATAATCTTCTTTCAACCCCTAGACCTTAGTTACATTTAGTTTGAACCTTCACACTCTATTCCCTTAGAGAATGATAACAACCCTCGGGTCTTTCCTATTGTAACCTTTGCCCCTTTTGTGTTCTGAATATTTTATTTTTAGTTCTTTGACTATTTGACGTTTGCCAGTTTATTCAGATTTTGTACCGTGTTGAGTTTATTCAGATTTTGTACCGTGTTGACGGTGGTGATTTTGTTGAGAATTGTGGTAATTTATGGTTTATTGTGAATAATAGTAATTTTTAGAGGTTATTATTATGTTATTTGCATTCCGGATGGTTGACCCGTGAAATTTGAGAAATGCCAAAAAAGAGTCCAGACACGTCCATTAATGTCCAAATGAGTTTTGAAAGGTTTAAAACGTAAATATGTCATGTAAATACTCTAGGTTAATGGAAAATATTTTTAAGGTGAATAAAAATGTTATTTAACTTTGGGGATACGAGCTTTTAAGTGATCCCGACACAAAAAGAAAAGCCCGAGACCCCTTGGATACCATGACCGGTTCTAGTCTCATAAGGGACAAGGAGGCGTGATTTTAGCTCCCTTGTCTAGCAATTGTACACATATATTCCATTTTACAACCAACATCTTCATTCATTCATCTCATTTTCAAAAAAAACACACACATAAGTGTGTGTGTGCGCGTCCGAAATAAGCCACCAAACAAACACCATAAATTTTCCAACTTTGATCAAGAACGAGATACTACAGGTTGATACAAGTGTACGGGTATTCTTTTAAACAGCGTTTGGGTTGTCCGGTTCGTGTCGAAATCTACATTTTTGAAGATTTTCTTGTAAGTTTCTAAATTTAAATTTCGTTTGTCCTTTTGGGTTTATATTGATGCATAGATGTTAGTTGTACAAGTTGATCGTCGTAAAAATCGATTTTTGGAAACGAAATGAATAAAAGGGTATGTTTGGGGTTCGAATAAAAAGAAACAAGGATAAGGTTTTGTTAGTTTTGATATTGTGGTCATGATGGTTGAGATACATATATTGCTAGATAGCCAATTGTGTATAATAGCTTGTATAGCTTAGTTTATGGGCTTTTCGTGGTTTATTTTGAACTTATATGCTCACAACTTCTTTTAGAATCACAAGGGAAGTGATTTTGAATATTTTTGTGGTATGGCGTATGTTCGTGAACTATTTTATAGCTTATGGTAGTAACCAAATACTATACGTAGCGTACTAGCTTATTTTTAAGCTTACGGACTTGATTTTTGAGCTCTTGGGCTCACGGCCCATTAGGCACAAATAAGTCGTGGCTTATTTGATGGCTTATTGTGGTCCGGGTTATTTTCTACTTATTAGTATGAGCTTATGTATATAAATGGACCTTAGTTTTGGGCTTGGATCGTATTTTGGACGTATAAATACCTTATTGGACCCTTGTTGGGCCTTAAAGCCCAATAAGCGATATTTAGTCGTTTTAAGAGTTTTTGACGAACTTTTGAAAGTGAAATGTATTTACGAAGTGATATTGAACGTTATTTTGGGAAAAACGTTTTAGTAAACGTTAAAGATTGAGATTTTGGAATTTTGTCGAAAAGTGTCGAAATGGTGAAAAGTGTTGAAATTAAGGTTTGAAACCTTGGAAAACGTTATATAAACGTACGGGTCATGTCGAAATTTCGTAAAAAGTTTATACTTAGAAAATTTTACTTAAGAACATGATTTTTGGTTTTAAATAATAAAATATTATTTTATTATTTTATCTATTTAATAAATTCACTAAAAGACGAAAAATATAATTTTTCTCGAAACTTCTCTAATATGTTTATTATGAATAAATGTTTCATTTTCAACCATATTATGATTATTTTATGGTAACTAAGAGTATCGAATACACTTATCGAGATATATTTATAATTATTTATTATAAATATTTACTTATATTACTTAACTATTTTCTTTAAATAGTATAAGTATGTATCGTTGAGATATCAAAATGATAAGGTATTTTGGGATGAGACGTCAACCATCACACCACTAAATTGTTAAGGGTAATTGTACAACGCATCTAGCCTCTATGCATCAAACGTGAAGACTGTTTTGGAAATAAATGATTTAATGGGACATTAACTGGACTAGGTCGTGTGCGGACGTCGTTGCATTTGCTTGTGTGATTGAGATTTGGTTGCTTAAGACTTGCTTGAGGTGAGTTCTCGTAGCCCCATTTTTCTACTGTTTTTCCGTTGGGGGAAAATGATACTCAAATGTGTTTTGAACTGTTTTGAAATTTGACTGTGCGAAATGTGGTTTTGTTTTTGGGACAATTATGTGCTTATGATTGCTATGTGAATATATGTGATGTGATTTTACTTGCGTGTACTGTGTTTGGCACGGCAAGGGTTTTGGTTTTACTTGCATGTACTGTGTTTGGCATGCAAGGGTTTTGGGTCCTGCCCTAATATAGTGCTCCAGCTGGTAGGCCCTTTAGGTGCGTAAGTGACATATTTGCTACCTGACTAGCGGTGATGCTAGGGCATGGTTCGACTAGCGGGTAAGCTAGGTCGAGTTTACATGATTAGCGAGGATGCTAAGTCATGGGTGATTCTCATATATTCACTATCATATTGCACTTTTGTCCACTGTTTTGAGTTATTGGCACAGCTTTTGGGTTTAAGGTCAAACCTACGAGCTCACCAACATTATTGTTGACGTTTTCGAGTATCATTTTCAGGTGAAGTGAAAGATGAATAGTTGGTGATATGTGATAGCAGGCTTAGGAGTATCCCGTGTGGATTTTTCATGTGAAGCCTTGCTTGTTTATTTGTTTGGTTCTTAGTATTTGGAAGTTTCGGTTTAAGTTTAGATTTGGACAATGATTTTCAATATTTTAAGATGCTAGTGCTCTTGTATGATTTAATTTCTAAACCTTTCATGCATATGCTCTTAGTTTAAATAAATCACGATTCACGCAAGTAACGAAACAAATAACGGTATCTTTGAAAATTATGAAATTTTAGATATTGCTCTAAAATATAAAAACGTGGCTATTGCAAAAATACTACAACGTTAGGTGTCCCGGTTCGCTCCCGGTGACGATTCTCGGATAATAACGGAATAACTTCCCAGTTGAACGTAAATATTAAACGAAAATTTAAAAATTCAAATTACTAAACGGAAACGGCTAAACTATTGATCGGAAATTTTCGGGGTGTCACAATGCTTATATGGTTATGTGGTATATAGTACTAGTTAAGTCATTCATTGAAATGTGTGAGCCTAATACTAACTACAACTGGGAAAGGATACATGTATAAATGCAGTGGCCAACGTAGTTATAAACGTATCACGACTCACGCATATTTAGTATTATTGTCCGCACAAATCGGTGTTGACACCTTAGGATCGTATGATGCCTGGTATAGTATATTAAGTTATCTCGTACGTGTTGACCGTTCCACCTACCTAACGTTGCCTATGTTCTCCCTCGTGTAGATAATACCGCCAACGATGACGACCCAAGGTGCTGGCCGGCCTGCTGTCGTATCACGAGGAGGGGGAACTGGTGGACGAGCTGGTAGAGGTGGTGGTAGGACTAGAGGTCGTTCTGGTGATAAGGGTGATGGTAGGAATGATAATCAGGGTGGCCAAGCAGGTGGTCATGGTAGTGAGGTGAATGATGGTGTTAACGGAGTCCCTGACTTCTCTACCATCATTACACAGCAGTTGCAGAACTTACTTCCCACTATTGTAGCCCAAGTAGGCGGCCAAGGTGGAGGCCAAGGGAATGGTAGGAATCAAAACGGCAATGCCGTCAATGACAACATCCGGGGTGATGTTGGGAATGTCATGGAGAACAAAGACTGTAGGGGTTGTACCTATAAGGAGTTCTTAGCTTGTAACCCGAAAGAGTATGATGGTAAGGGAGGTATACCCGTTGGATGGAGAAGATGGAGTCAGTTCAGGATATGAGTGGGTGTAGGAATAGTCAGAAGGTGAAGTACACTACTGGTTCATTTGTAGGCAAGGCTCTCACATGGTGGAACTCTCAAATCCACCACGAGGTCGAGAAGCTGCTGTAGGTATGCCTTGGGAAGACTTTAAGACTTTAACTAGGGAGGAGTTTTGCCCGAGTAATGAAATGCAAAAGTTGGAAACTAAATTGTGGAACCACGCCATGGTCGGGGTTGGCCATGCTACGTATACTGATAGGTTTCATGAGTTAGCTAGGTTAGTTCCTCACTTAGTAACCCTAGAAAATAAGAGGATTGAAAGGTATGTGTATGGCCTTGTCCTACAAATTCGAGGAATGGTGGAGGCAATAGAGCCACAGACCATCCAGAAAGCTGTGTAGTTGGCTGGTACATTGACTAATGAAGCCCTTAGGAATGGGTCAATCAAAAAGAACCTTAAGAAGAGAGG
This sequence comes from Tanacetum coccineum, assembly GCA_026074375.1. Lineage (NCBI taxonomy): Eukaryota > Viridiplantae > Streptophyta > Magnoliopsida > Asterales > Asteraceae > Tanacetum > Tanacetum coccineum. Next base: position 1,954 of record BQNB010028238.1, on the reverse strand, counting down.
AAATGTAGGAGAACCTTGCAAGGATAGGAATGTGAGAGATGACAACAAGAGGACTATAACGGGAAATGCTTTTAGTACAACCGCAAACCTTGGTAATGGAGGGTACATGGGTACAAAACCCAAGTGTACCACCTGCAACTACCACTATTACCTGAGACACCCTGTTGGTCTTGTTTCAATTGTAACCGCCTTAGGCATTTTGCTAAGGATTGCAGAGTGGTGCCTAGGAATGTGAACCCCACCAATGCTAGAAACCCAGTCTCCAGAACCTGTTATGAGTATGGTAGTACCGATCATATCAAGGCAGCATGTCCTAGGATGAATCAGGCTCAAAGGCCAGGGGGAACCATCAGAACCAATTAGTGGTTGTTAATAGGGGTCAGGGTCATGAGAACCAAGGGAATCAGACAAAAGGTAGGGCACACATGTTGGGAGCAGAGGAGGCTCGCCAGGACTCGAACATCATGACGGGTACGTTTACTCTAAATGATCATTATGACACTACCTTATTTGACTCTGGTGTCGACTATAGCTTTGTTTCCACTACTTTTATACCTCTGTTAGACATAAAACCCAGCGATTTAGGCTTTAGTTATGAGATTAAGATAGCTAGCGGACAGCTAGTAGAGATCGATAAGGTTATTAGGGGGTGAAAACTAGAGATAGAAGGTCACGTGTTTGACATTAACCTGATACCCTTTGGAAGCGGAAGTTTTGATGTGATCATAGGAATGGATTGGTTGTCTGCCAATAAGGCTGAGATAATTTGTCATGAGAAAGTAGTTAGGATACCACTACTAGAAGGCAATGTGCTTAGAGTATTAGGAGAGAAACCGGAGGAAAAGATGAGGTAGTTAATGAGTGCTAGGGCTAAAGAAAAGAAACAAGAAGAGATCGTAGTAGTGAAAGATTTTCCCGAGGTATTCCCGAATGACCTATCTGGATTGCCGCCTGTTTGGGAAATTGAATTCCGAATTGAGTTAATCCCTGGAGCAACGCCGGTTGCAAGGTATCCATATCGTTTGGCACCTTCTGAATTGGAGGAGTTGTTGGTTCAACTCAAAGAACTCCAATACAATGGTTTCATTCGACCAAGCTCTTCGCCTTGGGGAGCACCGCTATTATTTGTAAAGAAGAAGGATGGGTCCTTTAGAATGTGTATTGACTATAGAGAGCTGAATAAGTTGACCATTAAGAACCGTTATCCACTCCCTAGGCTAGACGACTTATTTGACCAACTTCAAGGAACACAGTACTTCTCTAAGATAGATCTTAGATCCGGATACCATCAGCTGAGAGTGCATGAGGATGACATCCTAAAGACTGCGTTTAGAACTCGTTATGGACATTTCGAGTTCACAGTAATGCCCTTTGGTTTGACTAACGCAATAGCGGTATTTATGGATCTGATGAATCGAGTGTGTAGGCCGTATCTAGACAAGTTTGTGATAGTGTTTATTGATGATATCTTGATTTACTCTAAGACTCGAGAGGAGCATAAGGAGCATTTAGGATTGGTATTAGAATTTCTCAAGAAGGAGAGACTGTTTGCAAAGTTTACTAAATATGAATTATGGTTACGAGAAGTACAATTTCTTGGGCATGTGATTAATGGTGATGGGATTCACGTAGATCCTAGTATGAATGAGGCTGTTAAGAATTGGGAAGCCCCTAGAACCCCATCCGAAGTTCGCTTGTTCTTAGGATTGGCAGGGTATTTCTGTAACACCCCGCCAAATGTGACTTTGGATTGCGCAGTGGAATTAGCAATTTGGATATTATGAAATAGCACCATTCACCAAGATACATAGAAAACTACCCAAATGAGATGTTTTAACAAACATGTGTTCCATTATTAATCAGAGTTAAAATGCGTTTAGGTCCCCACAGAATCGCAACTACAACCATACAACATTTGAAAAACAATTGTTTCAAATAAAATAGACTGTTTTAG
>BQNB010028237.1:0-56856 GCA_026074375.1 Tanacetum coccineum | reverse complement strand
TTGAGTTATGATTTATTATTGACCACTATTTATAATGGTAAAACCCTAATGCCCTAAACCCGCAAACCGAGTTTGGGCCTGTTTATTCACTAATACTCCCCCGCAGTCCGAGCGGCGAAATCGCGAAAGCTCGGACTGGAGTAGAAAACTAGAAAAGAGAAAAATAACAGTCGTGCAGATTTGTGACCTCGGCACAAATCACCAACACAAATTATGGGATAATTCAAAGTATCCTTATAACGGAGAATAATTCAAAGTATTCTCTCAAAAATATAATAAAAATAAAATAAAATGTTTTTTTTTGTTGGCTGTCAAATAGTAACTCCATCATGTGACTAGTGTGCCCATCATATCCTTTTCTCTGACCCTACTTGTTGATGTTGGAAAGCCCCATGCCCCTTCATAGTTCATACAAGCTCCCACCAACCTTGTTGTTGTGACCTGATTCATTTCTTTTTATACTTCCACCTTTACCATCACATATATTGCACAAGATGTTGGTGCCTTAGCAGTCTTTATTATAAAAACAACCAAAGATAACTCTACAAGATGGTTTGTGATCCTGATCAAACTAATCAAGAATTCACATACCCACCGTAATGCTACCACAAGTAGAAAAGGCGAATTAAATTTGGGATCCCTCCGAATCATCGACGAGTTGTCGATGACCAGAGGATAATTATTTTGTGAAGAAGGTTAGTGTTTTTTAGCGGAAGATACGTGATTAAGGTTTAGGATCTTAATGGCTGATACCATGTAGAATGATAAAAGGGTAATGTAGAATGGTAATGTGTTTCGTATTTCATTCCTCAACACATGGTTGGTACTTATAGATTACAAGGAGATTAGGATAAGGATGAGATTGGGATACACCCCATACATAAGATAAGGACAACTATTACATCAACTAATGATTGGCAGTCATAATAATGATTGACAAATCATACAGTTGTCACACTTATCTTATAACTAAGACTAATGACAACTAATTGACAACTAACACCCTTAGCATTTGAATGATCCTGCAACACCATAGTGAAGATTAAGATACTACGAATATATAACAAGTTTTTATGTTTAACATAATCACCTTTACCCAATCTCCCCATTCATCATTGTCATAGCTTATTAATGTGCGATCTGTAGTTCTCCACTCGATACCAGATGCATCTTTCATATCAGTTATTGGATCACAACACTTCTTTAATGTTTTAAGCCTCGATTAGGTGGTTATAAAGTCTAAATCTGAATGAAATAATGTTGTTTGTTTTTATTAATTGTCTGAATGATTTTTATTTTTCATTTTTGTATATATATATATATATATATATATATATATATACATATATAAACTATTACAATACGATAAAGGGCGAAGCTAGAAAAAGATCTTAGCCGGTTTAATTTTTTTCCTGAGAATTAAAAAGATCCAACACGAGAACTTTTCAACGGGTTAATCAAGACAATTTTTTTGCTTAAAACATCGCTATGGATACAAAACAAAATTTATTTTTTTTGTCATTGAAAGAAAAAGACCATCTTTTTAGAATGGCAATTTTTTCGCACCCTATACTATCTATCTCACACTATATATGTCATAAATGCTCAAACGAAGCTTGAACACCTCAAGATTGCTAAGGAACACGCATGCCATTAGAACAAAAACGTTGGGTACAAAAAGACCATTTATTTTGAGACAATTAAAAATAAAGTTGCAAACATTTATTTTAAAAGGATATTATTAGAAAACTAGAAACGTATAACTTTTATGTGGCACATAACAACTTGCCACAAATTACAAGTTACTAAAATACAAAATTGTGTGCCGTCAAGAACCAACTTTTGCTTTTATTACTCACCTCACGTGACTACATACATTATATATATTGCACCTTTGTACTATTTTGTCACTTTTTACTACTCTATGTATGTTCTTCTTCTTCATCAAACACAGTCTTATCTTCTCTTCCAAAACTTTGAGATCTTATTCTTCAGTTCATTATATCATAACAAAAATTCTATTCAAGTTTGGAGGTGTGTGAAGGTTTCGCAAGGTTCAGAGGCGGTAAGACCAAACTCCCGAAATTACATCTGACAACGTCTTACTCACAAGAAAAAAACAAACACCCCGACGGTCTGACCGCGTAAGACGTCAGAGGCAGTCAGATGTTAACACAACCTTAGATTTTAATTCTCTTTTTAGGGCATTCGTGTATCCACTTCTAAATATGTTAATGCCTAGTTTCCAACCAGTCTGGCATAACTCTGTGAGAGCAGAAATCAGTACTTCATCTTCTATTCTTGTCCATTTGTGCGTCTTGATCGACAATCTAGCCATTCCTATTAAATCACAAAGCACATAAGCACGCGGTTTTAACAAAATGTGAACACTCGGTTGATGTTGTAGCAAATGATATGATAATATGCTAATACAGCTTCATTTTTCAAATTTACATATTTTGAACATCACTAGATTAATGAGAATGGACTAAAAATGAATGTGATCTAAATTTCAACATCAAGTTCTTTTAAAACTGTTATTAGAATTATAACATTAAGTCTAATAAAGTAAGATAGTATGCTTGTTTTGATTTTAAGCACTTATAAGACATACCGAAGGTAATATATTCCCACATATTTAGGGTGCGTTTGGTATGGGGTAATGGTAATGGTGGAATGACTATCACAATGATAAATGGTGTTTGGTACCTTTATAGTGGAATTATAGAGTAAATTGCATAAATCGTCACTAAAGTTTGGTCAAATTGCATGTTTCGTCCCAAACGTTACGAAAGTGCAAAGATCGTCCCTTTGAGGAAACCTTTGGTGCAAGTATCGTCCCTATGGAGAAACATTTGGTGAAACCTTTGTTGCAAGTATCGTCCCCGTGGGGACGATACTTGCACCAAAGGTTTCCTCACAGGGACGATCCTTGCACTTTGGTAACGTTTGGGACAAAACATGCAATTTGGCCAAACTTAAAGGACGATTTATGCAATTTACTCGGAATTATATATTGTAATGAAAGCCCAATATCCTCACTTATCCAAACCAGGCCAACTAGCTTAGGTAGGATTGTAATTTCATTGTGAATCTTTTTATCCTCTCTCTTCATTTTATCTTCTTTCTTGAACAAAACAGGGCAAACAAAGCTTCATGTCATCACGTCCACCACATCAATTAGTCACTTTGTGTGCTCATATCTCATAGTTCACTCCCAGCCACCATGGTAATTCGCTTAAACCCTAACTTCTTTCTTTTCAATCGAGTAAATTTTCAACAAAATTGAAAAATCGATGTGATAACAGTTACCATGGCTTGATTTTCTATAGTTATATGTGTTTGATTTTCTTAGCCCTTTGGTGTTTTACTTGCAATTTGGTTTATTGTTTTGCATCTAATCATTTTAAAATACCTATACATAATAAATCAATTTTACTACCAAATTGCAATATTTTTGTAGCATTATCTTATTTTGGAACCAGTAATATTAGATGTGTGAAGTTAGTGGCAATAATTTTGGGTCCTTCGCACCTCGTTTGAGTCTCAAAATGTGAAAATAAGTATGTACAATGGAAGCCTATTTTCTAGCAAAGAAAGCTCGTCGTTATAGTTTGGTGAAACTGAACCATTCTGGTGTATTCTATAGGGTTGATGACTTATTCTTGATTACTAGTCAGGTCGCCGGTGTGTAAGTCATGAAACTAGGGTATATGGTCCTGTTTACGATTAGTGTGTTAATCTTTCGGTTTCATGAAAATGAACCACATACCCCAGTTTCATGACTTACACACCGGCGACCTCTAGTAATCAGGAAAAAGTCATCAACCCTATAGAATACACCAGAATGTTTCAGTTTCACCAAACTATAAACACCCGATGAGCTTTCTTTGCAGGAACATAGGCTTCTATTGTACATACCTATTTTCACATTTTGAGACTCAAACAAGGTGTGAAGGACCCAAAATTGTGTTGGAATATGTCCAAATATGAATTAATATATGTCCGGAAATATTTTCGAGCCTAAGGGGACGCACACGTTTATACGTAAACAATGTTTAAGTAATGTTTTAGCAAACAATCATTAAATGTTAACGAGATTTAAGTATTTAAAAGTTAAAGGACTTAATACGCAAAACTGAGAAAAATAAATTTTCGATTTGACCCTTTTCCTTGTTCTAGTCGGCTGGAAACATAGTTTCCTAATAGGATTAGGAGATTTATTTGAGGGCTATAAATATGGTTGAATTTTCATTATTTAAGTTAGATACCGAATACAAAATCGAACCTAAAATAAAATCGTCCTTGTGTTACTCCGACTTCTCCAAAAACCAAAGGATTTTTGGTTTCCTCTTCTAGCCTCACGCACAAACCAAATTAAGGGTTTTTTTTTGTTTTAGTATTTGGTGACTACAAGGAGGTGTTTTGATTTTATTCGTGAGTTGATTGATTCAAGAACGAAGACAATTGTTTGCTAATACACTACTAGTACTAGCATACTTCATTGTTTGCTAAGAACGTATTGTGTGTGGAACCTTAGAGGAATCATACCTTTGATTCTTAGTGGTTTCGCGTGTGACGTTATACACACGCGTATATAGAAGACGGTGTTTACGGTTACCTTTAAACGGTGTATCGTTTCGTGCTAAAAGGTACATGTTTTCTATCTTGTTAATTATTGTATTCTACATGTTATCTTTATTCTGCTGCGTACTCGTGATAATTAATATGGTTAATTAGATTATAAAACCCAACACTGGCATCACGAGCCATTGTGTAGAATCTTTAATTACAAGGAATTAAATTGGACAAATTAGGGTTTCATGATTAATTTTAAATGCCCCGGTGGGCGTTTTTATTAAAAAGATTTGATCTTGACGGTTAATAAAATTAATTAGACGAAATCTAGGTTGTATGCAATTTTATAAAACTTGATGTATTAATTGTTAATGGTTTTAAGTTTTGTTAATTGTTAATGGAGATCCATGATAAAATCATGCAAATTTATCATGTATTGTTATTAGATATTAAATCTTGTTAATTTGTTAAATGGATTTATTTAAATATGATTAAAATACGCATAATTTTAATAAATTTTTGTAACTAGTAAGATCCATGATTCAAGAATTCGGAAAGACCCTTATTTTTGAATGAATGGGGCCTAAAATAATTAAAAGGTTTTATGTGCTATGTGGTATTTATTTATATAAGGCTTACGTAATCGAGTATATCGATGCATATGGCCGGAGTTTATAGGACGAAGGAGCCTTATATGAATAAATGCATGTTTTATTATTAGATAATTAGGATCATATTTAATGTTTGCATGCCTTAATTGTTAAGTGTGTTTAAATAAATGTTATTTAGTTTAGTTGATGTTTATTTGTTTTATTTTAAGTTCTTGACTTGTGAGAAAATAAAAGAGTTTTTCTGAAAACAAAAATAAACATGACTAATGATTATCGAAATAAGATTTATTATGAACTATCTAATGCAAAAAGTCAAAAGTGGATTCGGCTTACATCCGATATAAAATCTTCCATGACTAGACTAGCAATATATAGTTTGTAATGTATTCTTTAAATTAAAGTTTTAATTTTATCAATGACGTAATTTGCAAAAGTACTATATAGTTGCAAGGATATGGTTCGGGGAGACTCATCAAGACTTCGGTCTTGTAGACACCATTACCATATAATACGTGACTACATTGTAATTTCCTTACCTTGTATACTATGTAGGAAGTCGCGAATGGTCTAGGGTTTGAATGATTTTTAATCATTCTTTAATCTTTTCCCGCGATAAAAAGCAAATCATTATATTTAAAGATAAGTTGAATCGTCAATTTTAAGGTCTCACTATTTATGTATAAGATACGATGATAATAGGTGATACTGTAATAACAACTTAATAGAGTAAAAGTTTTTATTAAAATCAATGATACGAATATGTATGCATGCTTCTTCGTACATATTTGACACGTCAAATAAAATACCCTTTTTCAACTAAGTTGTTGCCATCTAATTTGCAAAAACACTTATAGATTGCTCTTTACTATGCGTGAGACGTGTGTAGATTTGCAATCGCAAGGTAATTATACGTTTTTTCATGAGACAGTGAGTGTTACATAATTACTGATTTTGATTGGACGAATTAGCGTTGTTGTGGTTAGACATGTTAACACGCTGCATAAATAGGATGAAACATGCTTACTAGATGTTATTGTAATAAAGTAAGTCCCATATGGTTTAGGAATTGCAATAGTTATGAATTATCAATCGTTGATTACCTTTTGAATACACCATCACTAGCAGATCAACTGATGTGGTGGGGGTATGTCAAGTTGGGTCTCAACCTTAGGAGATTAATTGTTTATTTAAATAAACGAGGGTAGTTAATTTTCTTCAAGGAGTATTATCGAAAATCCTAAATTCTTGAACTTTTTATGTTTTGTAGATGGCACTACATGTTCAAAACATAAACCATTCGGATTTCAGGTCGATGTTTGAAAAAGAAAAGCTTTTTGGTAATAATTTCAATGACTGGTTTGCTCGACTTAAGTTAGTCTTGAGAGTCGAAAAGAAAATGCATGTCATTGAACAGCCTTTACCTCCTGCTCCTAAGCCTGTTGCTGAACCAGATATTGTGGCTCAGTGGACAGCTCTATATGATGCTCATACTGAGATTGCTTGTCTTATGCTTGGGAGTATGACCCCTGAACTACATAGACAGTTTGAATTGTACTATCCGTTTGACATGATTCAGAAGCTTAGATCTATGTTTAAGAAACAAGCTGGAGTGAAAAAGTTTGACTTAATCCAATCTTTCCATGCTTGCAAACAAGAGGAGGGTAAACCGGTTACTGACTATGTCCTTAAGATGAAAGGATATGTAGAGAAACTGGAACGTCTTGGTTATGTACTACCACAAGATATCACAATTGGCTTAATTCTTAATGGCCTTACTAAAAATTTTGTGGGATTTGTAAGAAATTACAATATGCATAACATGGGGAAGACAATTGGTGAAATTCAAGCTATGCTTATTGAGTATGAGAAGGGTTTACATAAAAAGGCTGAAACACCACAAGTAATGACGATTAGAGGTGGTAAAATCCAGAAGGCCAATAAGAAATCGCTTAATGCAAAAGGCAATAATAAGGTTAAAGGCAAGGGAAAGGATAAGAAGGTTTATATCCCTAAGCCTAAAAACCCTAAGCCTACTGCTATGGAGTGTCCAGCTAAGGATGATTCCTGCCACCACTGTAAGGAGGTAGGACATTGGAAAAGGAACTGTCCTGTTTATCTCGCTGAGTTGTTAAAGAAAAAGAAGCAAGTTGGCTCTGCCAGTTCTTCAGGTATCTTCACAATAGAATTATTTTTTTCTCTAATAATAACTCCTGGGTGTATGACACTGGTTGTGGTACTCACATTTGTATCACAAAACAAGGATTTAGGATTGAAAGGAAGCTGAAACAAGGAGCTCTTTACTTGTACGTGGGCAATGGAGTTCGTGCACAAGTAGAAGCTATTAGAAGTTTTGACTTAGTTTTACCTAATGGCCTTGTGAATTGTTTAGATAATTGTCATTATGCACCTACTATAACTAGAGGTGTTGTTTAAGTTTCTCGTTTGGTTGACAATGGATTTGTTCAATGTTTTACGGATTATAGAATTTCAGTTTCTAAGAATGATGTTCTTTATTTTAATGCTATTGCTCATAATGGTATTTATGAAATTGATATGCATGATCTTGTACCAAACGTTAATTCTATTTATAGTGTTAGCAACAAAAGAGTCAAACGTAACTTGGACTCTACTTATCTATGGCACAGCCGTCTTGCTCATATAAACAAGAAACGTATTAAACAGCTGCAACAAGATGGCTGTTAAAATCAACGGATGATGAATCTTTTGATAAATGCGAATCTTGTTTATCTGGCAAGATGAAAAAGAAAACTTTTCCTCGTAGTAACGAAAGGGCAAAAGATCTTCTTGGAATAATACATACTGACGTATGTGGTCCACTTAGACATGTGTCAAGACAAGGTGTTAGCTACTTCATTACTTTCACAGATGATTATAGTCGTTATAGTTATGTTTATTTACTTAAACATATACATGAAGTCTTTGAAACATTCAATGTGTTTAAGAAGGAAGTTGAAAATCAACTCAGGAAGACCATTAAGGCAATACGATCAGATCGTGGTGGCGAATACATTAGCCAAGAGTTTAAAGATTATCTAAAAGCTAATGGAATTGTTCAACAACTTACTCCTCCATACACACCACAACATAATGGAGTGTCTGAGAGGAGAAACCGTACTTTGTTAGACATGGTGCGATCTATGATAAATCTTACAACTTTGCCTTTATCCTTTTGGGATTATGCTCTAGAGTCTGCTAGGGGTGTTCGCGGGGCGGTTCGGTTCGGTTAGTTGGAAGATTTGAACTATCCGTCGCGGGGCGGGTAATTAATTTTACTATCCGAAATCGAACCGTACTAGGCGGGTAACCGGACATGCGGGTACCCGAAGTGAGCGGTTACCCGCGGTTCGGTTCACGGTTAACCATTTTTTACGTTTAATCGAGTTTAACCGTATAAAAAACTACATGGTCTAGAACATAAAATGTCATTCTAGTAAAATCAAATGACATTGAGTAGATAAAAGTCATATAAATTTATTTCGTTACAATAATTGCATTCAAATATTCGTACATAACATGTTAACAAAATAATCTTTATTCGTCGTTTATAGATTACGATCACATTAATCAATTTTCACACATAGATTTTTCGAAATTTTTACATTAGGAGCTAAAAGGTTGTTATAAAATAACATTAGTGCAATAATATGGTTAATACTTGTACAATTATATGAATATGAGTTAGAAAACAATCATGTATAATATGCACGGTTCGGTTCGGTTAACCGCGGATACCTAAAAGTAAAAACCGAAACCGAACCGTGATAAGCGGGTTTTTTCGGTTTCGGTTTTTTTCGGTTTCGGTTTCTTCGGTTTCGGGTTTTTTCGGTTTCGGATTGAGCGGTTCGGCTCGGTTTCTCGGTTTTTTTGAACACCCCTAAACCTGATAATACCCACATCCATACATCTCCATATCATTACACTAACAACACGTAGCATCTACGTGTCTCTCTAACCTTCTCCTTCCTTTACTTTTTCTTAATATCAAGCATGCATCTCTCATCTCAGATCTATTGCATCTTTCTCCATGATCGCCAGGTGTAATCCGCCATTAATTTTGGTGAGGGATTTATATACACGTATTAGCGGTGGATTTACTTATTTTGTTATGTGCTTATCTTGGTTAGGGTCACCTGCAACTGTTTGATTTTGGTAATTCCTGTTTACAATGTTATTATTTTATTTATATGATTGTTTGTTGTGAATGAGGACATTGGGAGTGTATGAATGTTAAGTATAATGTTTTTATTTTACTTATATTGTATTATGGTTCTGTGTTATGTTGCTTTGTTATGGGTATGGATGACAGTAGATGATAATATTTTGCCTATGAGTGATTGTTAACAAGTTTAGGATTATGTGTTTTTCGTCTGGTGTCGAATTCTTCCTCCGGGTTGTAAGACGTTGGGAGCAGAGCTTTTTAAGAAAAAGACCGACATGGATTGTATTGTACACATCTTGTAGCAAAGGGTTACACTCAACTCTACGGGGTTGATTATGAAGAAACGTTCTTACCTGTCGCTGACATTAGAGCTATTAGAATTCTCATATCTATAGCAGCGTACTATGATTATGAGATATGGCAAATGGATGTTAAAACAGCTTTCTTAAATGGTTACCTTGATGAAGACATCTATATGGTACAACCTGAAGGTTTTGTTGATCCTAATCATCCCAGAAAAGTATGTAAGCTTCAAAGATCCATTTATGGACTGAAGCAAGCATCGAGAAGCTGGAATAAAAGATTTGATGAGGAAATCAAAAGGTTTGGATTTACTCAAAATCTTGATGAGCCATGTGTATATCAAAAGGCTAGTGGGAGTAATGTTACATTCCTCATCTTGTATGTTGATGACATAATCATCATGGGAAATCACATTCCAAGTTTACAAAGTGTAAAGGATTATCTTGGAAAGTGTTTCGCCATGAAGGATTTGGGGGAAGCAGCATTTATTCTTGGAATCAAAATCTATAGAGATAAATCGAAGCGATTGATTGGACTATGTCAAAATGCTTACATGGATAAGATCTTAAAGAGATACAAAATGGATAATTCCAAACGTGGTCATATCCCCATGCAAGAAAGACTTGACTTGAACAAATCACAAGGTGCTCAAACGCCTAAAGAGGTAAATCGCATGAAGAATGTACCTTATGCTTCGGCTATAGGATCCATCATGTATGCGGTTAGATGCACTAGACCTGATGTTGCGTTCGTGCAAAATATGTCAAGCCGATTTTAACAGAATCCAGGTGAACCTCACTGGACTGCTGTGAAAAACATTCTTAAGTATTTAAGAAATACTAAAGATATGTTCTTGGTTTATGGTGGAAATCCTAGCACAGAACTTAGAGTTGAATGCTATTGCGATGCTGGATTCGAGACTGATAGAGATGAAACGAAGTCTCAAGCAAGATATGTTTTCGTTTTGAATGGAGGCGCAGTGGATTGGAATAGCTCCAAGCAAAGTACCACTGCAATGTCTGTTATAGAATCTGAATACATAGCTGCTTCAGAAGCTGCCATGAAAGCTGTTTGGATTAGGAAATTTATCTCAGGGCTTGGTATAGTACCAACGATAAATGAACCTTTGAATATGTACTGCGATAATTCAGCTGCAGTACATTATGCTAATGAACCGGGGATTCAGAGAGGCGCCAAACACTATCATAGAAGATATCATTATGTTTGCAAGTGTGTTAAACTGAGCGAAATAAAGATACTTAAAGTTCACACAGATAACAATCTAGCTGATCCTTTTACAAAGGCTTTATCAAATAGGAAGCTTACTCAACATGCTAGGAGCATGGGGCTTCGTCCTGCTAGTAGTTTCATGTAGATCTGTGTTTTAACATTTGGATAAGGGATGTAAAACAATTTTATTTATGATAATGATACGTTGGTATTTTGTTATTTTTTATTATAAATTGTGTCCTATATTTGCATGTTTAAATCGGTGAATAATAATAGTTATTATTCTAAATTAATCTGTTGTCGATTAACAATATGAGAATATTGTTAAATTAAGACAATTCTGAGTGATTAATGATATTGGAGATATTAAGGATGAGTCCACCAAACTCACATGATATTCATAATATGAATATTGGATTTCCCCGCCACAATAATATCACTTTATGGATCGACGTCATCAAGTGAATCTTGTACGTGATTTTATTTACATAAATCCTTAGACTTGAGACGCAAGTAGGTTTAGCATATGTGGATATCCCTTCTTGATATAGTTTAAGTTGTCATGAATAAGGTAACTAATAAATGTTATGTCAGAATGGTTTATGCCACATGATGACTAGACACTTGCAGTCAATATAAAATTTGTTCCTTTAAATTGTTGAAGAAGATACTACTGGGCCCCTCGTAAGAAATAATCAGATGTGTGTATGGCCGTACCTGAAAACTCATGAAGATATGTCTCATTGATTTTCAGTAATCTTGATTACTTCATATATGAGAAACAGAATCGTTAAATATGGAATGACATTGATCCATATCCAATTTAACAACGGTATCGGAAACAAAGGGATTGTAAATTCATAAATCATTTGTTCATGCCCTGTGAAACCACACTCGGATGTTTTTGGGAGCATTGGCGTGTTGCTAGACGCTTACCAATGTTATTATATTATTCATACATGTCCAAGTGGGAGCTGTTGGATTATGACCATATATGATTAATATATGTCCGGAAATATTCTCGAGCCTAAGGGGACGCACACGTTTATATGTTAAATGACGAGTAAATATATTAATGTAATATATTAAATGTATAACGAACGATCGTTAAAAGTTAACGAGTATTAAATAATTAGTTATACGTTTAAAGGTTAAACGTGAGGGACTAATTATAAGTAAACCAAAGATTGAAGGGTGCGGTTTACACCACCTTCTCCTTGTCGGCTAAAAGGTCTAATCTCACAAGGATTAGGAACCTTTATCTATAAATATTGGTATAGTTTTTTCATTATTAATATACAAAAACTTGAAAAAAACCTAAGAAAGAGTATCGACTCTTTTCTTTTCCTTTTAGTCGACAAATTAAAAGGTGTTTCGTGGGTTTTTGGTTTACTACCACCAATCGACAACACCAACAAACACTTTTAGTTTTGTTTGGTTATTCGATTATCGCTTTTGGTGATTTCTTGTTCGTAAGTTGATAGATTCAAGAGACAAATAAAGATCGTTTGTTATACACTACTAGTACTAGCATACCTCGTCGTTTGCTAAGAACGTATAGTGTGTGGAAGCTTAGAGGATTCATATATTTGATTCTTCGTGGTTTCACGCGTTGTATTATACACACGCGTATATAGAAGACGGTGTTTACGGTTACCTTTAAACGGTGTATCGTTTCGTGCTAAAAGGTACATGTTTTCTATCTTGTTAATTATTGTATTCTACATGTTATCTTTATTCCGCTGCGTACTCGTGTTAATTAATATGGTTAATTAGATTGTAAAACCCATCAGGTTCGGCTTCTGGAACGAACACCCCACCACGCCCAAACGGATCATCCATGGCTTCAGGATCGCTTTTGAAATACACCCACCAACACTCCCATAACCCCTATACTTCGCCTTATGATTCTTCTACCAATCAATAACAGAGCACAACAAAGACAACGACTTCCCGGTCCTGGTAGGCCACTCAAGTAACACGTGGAAATGACCGTCTCGTTGAGCGCGATCGAGGGTGGTGATGACGCGGGACATGAAGGAGAGCTGGGAGCCGTAGGGCTGGAACGGGAACTCGATTGGGATGCCGCCGATGTTGGTTTTCGGGGTTTTGACGATGATGACGACGACATGTTTGGTGTTGATTTCATTTTTGATTTTTTTTTCAATGAGAAATGAATTTGGGTTTTTAGGGTTCTTTTTATTTTGTGAATTTGCTTTGGCGGGAAGTTGTTTGTGGAGGGGTTATTAAAATTGAAATTGAAATTGACCTGATTTAATTAAGAGAGAAGTGCAAAAATCATCCATGTCAAAAAACTGTCTCATGTCCCTCATTAAATAATTGTCCAAAACACATCCCTCCGTCAATGTTTTGGGACACGATACATCCCTTGGACTAACGGTGCAAATAATTTTTGAGGCACGGTACATCTCTGAGGACTAACGGTGCAAATTTTTTCCGTTAAGTATTAACAAGGGTCCAAAAGGAGGGTATTGTTGTTTTTTTTCTGGCACAGGGATGTATCGTGAACCTTTATTTTTTTTTTTTAAATTAGTTTTTGTTTTTTTTAATTTTGTTTAAAAAAATAACTTTTTTACATTATTATTCGTAAAAATATTTAGGATTTTTTTACAAATTTTTTTTAAAAAATGCGCACTTTTTAAAATCTTTATTTTTTTTGAAAAAAATATTAATTTTTTTCGTACTTTGTAAAGTTTAAAATTTTTAATTTTTACGGTTATTATCGTGCATTTCTGAAATTCAACTCAAACATTATATATGTCTAATTTTTTTAAGTCTACACTACATATATATACTTATATAATATATATATATATATATATATATATATATATATATATATTATATAATATATATATATATATATATAATATATATTCACAAGTTTATAAAATACGAAATGTCCTTATAGAAACGAACACAATATGACTAAGTCATATTGTTCGTTGGAGTAGCTGAAGGACAGTTCCATAGTGTCTCCCACCAACAAACTTTTCTAAGCTCCTTATCATCCTTATTTCCTTCTGTAGCTTGTCAATAGCCTTGATCATGATATGAGTTCTTTTCTTTTCTAGGGAACTCCATCTTCTTTTTGGCAGGTACTTCATATGGATATTATTAGTGATGTCCTCAAGTGAAGTTTGAAGCCTTGTTAATGTGCCATCACTGAACTTATAGAGTTCATCTAAGCGCATCAACCTATTTCTTCCTTGGGTGTCAACATAAATGAATCCTTGAGGGTCTTGATATGGAGTGTATGGGTGTCTTCTCCTGATGTGAGATCGGGTAGTTTCAGGCTTTGTGACGTTGATCTTCTTCTGGTAACTTTCTACTCCCAGTTGTAGATCTTCGAATCTATTTTGAATAACCAAGCTTCTGGTGAACATTCTTAGTGCTATAGCAAAGTCGGTAACATCGTCGCCTGAGAAATTGGTAAGCCAGTTCTGAACAACAAGAATCAGCATGTCCTCGGTGTCGTTGATACGAAGTCGTGGAAAATCACCTTCCTTAAATGTGTAAATCATGTTATTAGCTTTTCGTACTACAATCTCTTTTAGATACCCATACCCATGTTTCTTCATTACCTCGACCCAAGTCACTGCCAGAATACGTTTTGTTGAATACACATCATGACTGGATTCCAAGCCTTGAGCATATGCATAGAAGGTCTTACGTTGATCTCTCCAATGAGAAATACCCCATTTTGCATATCTATCAAAGGCAACTTTAACAGAACTCCATATGTTTGGAATCATGTCATTAGTGCCTGGGAGATCATACAGACCGGCCTTTGACTTTGTTAAGGAAGTCGTGTAGGTCATGGTCGAAATTCCTCCTTGTAGATACTTGAGATCGTTGTTGAAGAAGTAATGTAAAACCCAAATTTTTGAAAATTTGAATTTTTCATTTCATTTTGATTTATTTGAAATATAACCTAAGTTAAATAAAAAAATTTGAAAATAAAAACCTTGGGTTATAAATATTTGTAAATATTAAAGATATAACATAAGATATATTGTTAAACAATATATATATATATATATATATATATATATATATATATATATATATATATATAGGGTGAGGTTCTTTTCAGAACCAAATAAATGTACAGAACTGCGAGAACCAGCATCAACCAATCAATTTTTTTTGAATATTTAGTTTTATTATTTAATTCAAAAGGGTATAATGGTAAAAATACATTTTTTATTTTCTTTTTGAATTTTTTAATAAAAATCATTTTTTCCCTAAAAATTAGGATTTTTTTTAATAATTTGTTTTATGGCTTGCATGATTTTAAAAGGAAGGTGCATATGTGTTTTTTTAATATAGCGTAAATTAAATTTACATATATTTTTCGTCTATGCATAGGTATTTTGTGTTGCACAGATAAATATAAATACAAACTCATAACTTTAACAATGACACCAAATTCTGTACTGCGATTTCATGATTTACACAGCACTTTATTACTCACACACACACCACACACACAACACAACTGTTTTGTTATTATGTTTACACTTGTACTCAGTTTTATTACAAATATATGAAGTGTGCACATTTGCATAATCCAATGTCTTCAACAATTGGTTCATCTTTTAGTGTGCACATGTAAATTCCTCGCCTGGTTCAAGAACCCATGAAATCTGCACATGTGTTTTTAATCCTTTTGCACATGTGTTTTTACCATCTTGATCATCTTAATTGATACAAGTATGTGCCAGCATCCACAACGTCAAGTAACCTGCCACCAGGAATTATCATTCGACATATTACATAAATTATGAAACAGATTAGGAGCAAACTTACATGTCTACAGGATTTATACAATCCATGATGCGAAAAAAAAAGAAAAACATAAACAATAAGATCAGCTACAAGCTTTGGAAAAAAGAGATACAAGTCAACTGCTTGTACCAAGTCTTTGTTTTAAACTAAAACATGATAAACATTTGAGAACACAATCACTGAATCACATACAATTTTATCTAAGTTAGGACCTTCTAGCAGAGAAACAAATATTTCATATGTCCTTATGTATACGTACTCAAGTTAGTTTATGTGCACTTGTATATATTGCATACACTTGTGTCTTTACTCTTTACATCTTTATAAAAATTATCTTCTCGCTAGATAGTATGCACAAAACACATGTGCACTCTTCATATTGCTCATAATACTCGTGCATGTAACCACAAACAATCAATAAACGAATTATTTAATTATAACAATTAACAAGACACATATGCACAATCATTTTCTATACCCATTGATGCAAACGAATTTAATCATAACAAGTACTGTTACATATATGCATAATCTAGCAAAACACATATGCACACTTAGTCATAATCTATTTTGCGTAAATAAACAACTATAATATCAAAAGACAGTATGAACTATCCAAGTAGCAAATACATATACACAAATTACACAGTTCAACCCGTTCGTAATTTGACCCATCAACCTGACCATTTTAGCACATACATAGTTAAAATATTTAAAAAAACAACGTACAAGAAAAGTATATTTAAAAAAACAAATATTATTTGTATGTCTTACACATATATATATATATAATTATGTTTTTTTAACGGCAAATATAAAATTATGTATACCATGAAACTATTTTAGCAGATGAGGAAAATGTAGACTTTGAGCACTATGAACAGATTTATGAAAAGGGAATGACGACCCAAAATTGTTAATTATATTTGAAAGTTCCTTCCAAGTACTCAAACGGTGTAATCATGTGCAGATAATGTAAACATATCCTACATATTAGCATCAACCACCAATTATGGTACATAACGCACGCTTGTCATCACGAAAGGGAAACATGTAAGCACCGTACAATTGTTCAAGGTAAATCGCAAAGAAAGTAACAACTGTCAATATTTATGCAGGTAGAGAGTGTTTAAAACTTACTAGAATTTGCAATGCAATCCCTCCGGATACCAAAATAGCCAAAAGAGCAAGTTTTCCAGAATTGAGACAGATTATTAGACAAGCTGGTAAGACTCAGTTTACCATCACTTCTTATCCGGTCCTTCAATCTTGAATGTGTTGTGGGACCCATGTTCAGTTCCTATAACAACATCATCAACAACAACAAACCATGCAGTACCATCACAATTTCAAAAAAACAAAGAAATAGATGATACTCACCCGAGAAAGTTCTTGATTGCTTACCCTCTTGCTCAAAGTACCCATGACGTTGACCCAATCTGATCCCAAGTTTCTAATCCTTCCAATTGATATGTACTGATCGCTGCGGCATAGAACTCTTCAAAGTCCAGCTTCCTATGTATTGAATGTTGTATACTTATGTGAGTATGTTTGATTGCAACTTCAATTTTGATCTATGCACATATGCACTAAACGTTGTGCATGCACAAATTCGTCAATTATACATGTATCATTTCTTGAGGAAAATGAGTTTCATAATTTCAGTTGCAGTAGTTATATCATTTTCTTTTATGTATCATTTCTTGAGGAAAGGGCCGAGAATTTACCTGTCATCTCAGATGTGAAAAAGCTTACTCCATACTAATTTATACACATATGTTTGAAGGAATAATCCCCACTAGTTACATATACCCAAAGATCATTAAGTACTTAAGAACCAAACTCTGATCTCTGACTTGCTGATGGTATCAGATACTATGTAAAAGAAAAAAATATACACATTGTCAGGTACACAAACAAATTAATGGCAAACCTCCAAAAGGGCGGAACCAGGAGGCAGGAAGACACTTACATCATTAGGAAGAAATCTGTAACTAGGAGTGCACCGCTGATAATTAGAGAAAACTTATGTAACGATTTCGCCCAATACTTCTCTGTATACATATCATCTTTGGCAGCAACAATTTCACGCCTATAGTGTCTTTCTTTCTCCTCATTACTAGTTGATTTGAATGCATCCCCTTCATTTCATAAAGTTTCCGTCATGCGGCATAAATTTCAAAATTTGCTAATTAGGCAAGAAAGGCAAATAAATGGTACCAACTTATAGGCGAAAAGCACATACTTTTGTCCATTACACCAGCTAGAAATCCATCTGTGAAAAAGATGTATTGGTAAGAAAATGTTCTTACAATATACAAATAAAACGCAAAACTTGTTAAACATATGTCTGATTGATACTATGTTACATCATAGTAATTTGCAATACCAACAAAATTAAAATAAAGGGTGATTCATTCACACTTCATACATTGTCTCAAAAAACTAAACAACCAATAAAATTAAAATAGCAATACATGTGCACTGAGCCACCG
This sequence comes from Tanacetum coccineum, assembly GCA_026074375.1. Lineage (NCBI taxonomy): Eukaryota > Viridiplantae > Streptophyta > Magnoliopsida > Asterales > Asteraceae > Tanacetum > Tanacetum coccineum. The sequence goes on along the minus strand of BQNB010028237.1, from coordinate 38,647 downwards.
AGTCTTTCTTAACCATGTATAAACTTACCAATACACTTTTTAAAGCAAATCGAGTTCATAAAACCGCCTCTACCATCCATAATTATCGTCGGTCCCAAATATTTTGTTATAACAAGTACACTTTAAAAGCAAATAAAGTTCTTATAACAAATTCTGAGTCATCACATTAATCATAGAATCATTCATATATTATCACTAGTAAGTAACCTAATATTATCAGAAACACAATAATTAAACTAAATCACAAAAATGAACCGATAATTATAACTTCTTACTGATATTTTACGAAATTAAAACTTTCAAAAAAGACATAAAAGAGAAGAGGATAGCGGTCGGTGTTGTGACATGGTAATTCTTCATTTATCTTATGATTAACCCAACAATGGATTAAGAGATTGTTGGGTGCTTATACCTTTTGTTGATAATTATCATACCTCATTTCCTCATACGAATTTATGAATATGTGATTAAGTGATTAACAAAGACACATAGAATCGATGTGGTGGCTTATGATGGTGATATGAGAATGACTTGAAGAAAGGTTAATTGATATTGGGGGTTATGTTGCTTGGGAGTATATAGAAAAAAATTGGATGAACCGATCTCAGATCCTCTTTTTTAGTGGTACAGTTATTGAATGGGAGTTATATAAAATCCCTATACTACCCCTCACTCATTTACAAAAGTTTCTTTATCTTTCTTTTTATGACACAAAAGGCACAAATCATATCATCCATTGATCTAATATTTCAATGGTTTAGATTGGTTCTCGCAGTTCTGTACATTTATTTGGTTCTGAAAAGAACCACACACTATATATATATATATATATATATATATATATATATATATATATATTCCTAATTTAAATAAAAAATCCCCCCCCCCTAATAAATAATAAGATTATTTTTGATTTTTGGATATTTAGGTTTATTTACTTTCCTTTTGTGTTTAAAACATATTTTAAGTATTAAGAGTAAAAAGGTTTTAGTAAATATTTGTGTAATCTTCAAAATAGGAAAAAAAAGATATTGTGTCCCCTCCTCCCTATCCATATAACCGTCCCCCTCTCCTCATCCTCTCTATAATTTTCTGTCAAAATTTTTCTCTCCATATTTTGGGTAATCCACCATTGAAGGTCCAAGCAAGAAAGAAGAATAGGTGATTCTTGATGGTTTTTCTAGCTTTGGTGAATTTGTGTCCTACGTTCTCCATTATTTTGGTATAATCTTGTGGTGTGATAGTGTTCATCTCCCCTCCTATATCTTCCATTGGTAATCATCTCATCTTTTGTGTTTTTGTTATGGTCATCATGTCTTAAACTAAATTTTTCACATGAAATCATGATTTTCAAAAAGGATTAATCTTAGGAACATATATGTTAAAGTTTTTCTATGGGTAAATATTTTGGAATATGGTTGATAACATGTTATGAACCCTAATCAAACATTAAATGTGTTATAAATGAAAGATTACAAGTTTTGAAAACCCTAGGATACGAATTAACGAGGATAATTAGGGTTTTCTTGATTAAAATTCTGGGCAGAATTTTAAGTCTTCATTTTAACATGATTTTTGAGCCTAAGGTGAAGTTAAATGAATCTACTTTTTGAAAAATCCGGCCTCATGTCAATTGGAGGTCGGGAAGATTGATTTTTAGATTTTACAAGATTAAGTATTTGATTTTTAATTCGAAAACCATAAGGAGTTAAGGGCTAATTTTCTATTTGGTAAAAATAAATGATGTTAGCTACTTCCTTGTTTTGTCTCATAATTTATCAAGATGTCTAAGTGGGGTAAATGGGTGTCAACTTTTCATAAGTTTCTGCCAGGCCAATTTCGGGACTGTTTAGGGTAATAAGGGTCATAGGGCCATTTAAAATTTGAAATAAATTAAATCCATAATTGGGGACACTTTAGACATATTAGGTAAGACCTGTAATTTTTGGTATATTTTAATAACATGATTTGGTTAGACTTTTAAGTAAGGAAACTTACCTAAAATAACTCGTAAATTTTAGAATATTTTTGGAAACCCTAAATAAATAATGTCAACTCTTATTTTTGAAAAGTTGAGTAGTAACTCGTAAAAATAAGTCAAGTAATGTAAATAAATATGTTTTTGTAGATTCGGTGACTCTTGTGTGATTTCCTTCCATTTGTGCTCATTTCTTTCCGTGTGCATTCGCTAAGGTACATATATTCTTTACCTCTTTTCTTACTATTGTTTGATTAACGGTTCTTCCGTTTGCGTTGACTATTCGTACGGATATTCCATCTTTCTTAATAGCACTCTTTATACATATCATTTGTTCAATAATTGCTTCGTTTGGCTATTTGTACGATTTGTTCGTTCTTTCGGTTGTGTTGATTATTCGTATTGATATATCTACTCTCTCTTTAAGCATTAATTGTTCGTAGAATATTTGTATGGATACTCTCACATCTTCTAATTGCTATTGTTATGATCCCTTGTTTCTTTCCTTGGCATTGATTGACATTCGTTTGCTTCTTTGTTCGTAAAAATGTTTAATCTCTCCTTTTGAGCATTCTTTCTTCGTACTATTTGGTAAAAATAAATGATGTTAGCTACTTCCCTGATTTTTCTCATAATTTATGCGTGTCAACTTTTCATAAGTTTCTGCCAGGCCAATTTCGGGACTGTTTAGGGTAACAAGGGTCATAGGGCCATTTAAAATTTGAAATAAATTAAATCCATAATTGGGGACACTTTAGACATATTAAGTAAGACCTGTAATTTTTGGTATATTTTAAGAACATGATTTAGTTAAACTTTTAAGTAAGGAAACTTACCTAAAATAACTCGTAAATTTTAGAATATTTTAGAAACCCTAACTAAGTAATGTCAACTCACACACACACACACACATGAAAGTTGAGTAGTAACTTGTAAAAATAAGTCAAGTAATGTAAATAAATATGTTTTTGTAGATTCGGTGACTCTTGTGTGATTTTCTTCCATTTGTGCTCATTTCTTTCCGTGTGCATTCGCTAAGGTACATATATTCTTTACCTCTTTTCTTACTATTGTTTGATTAACGGTTCTTCCGTTTGCGTTGATGGTCCAACCAAATACGTATATATAAAATATATAATATATAAGGAGGAAATCAATAATAATATAGTACAGTATTTCCGTCGGGTTCTATAAAAAACGCTTTTAACCAAAGCAATTTCAAAAACTTTCCGGGTCGTTTCCTCGGGGAGAGGTGAATGGAAATTTACGTTCAAGTTGAAAATAGAGCTTGATTGTCATTTACGTTTTTGGTTTTGGTTTTAAACTATTTTTAAACTACATATTAAACTAATAATAATTATAAGATTTAAAACTACAAGATTATACTAAAATTGATCTAAAAGATATAAATGACAAATATGCTTGCTAAGTGACGTGAAATGTTCATCAAGTGCGGGATTAGATCTAACGAATTAAATTCCTAAGAAAACAAGTTTCAAGAAATTAAATGACAAGTAAAGTAAAATGTTTTTAAAAAAAATAAAAAATTAAATGACAAGTATTTAAATTGCATTAAAAGTAAATGCCGGTATGTAAATTGGAAAATTCTAATGACTATTAATTAATTTTTTAAACCTTTTTAAAACCGCACTTAAATTCCAAATCACTAATCACTTAGCAAACACAAGTAAAACTACTCGCTACTCATAATGATAAAATAAGCAAAACATTTTATACTAAAGCTACACTAATTAATTGAAAAAGGATAGAAAAATGGAACCGAATTGAAGACCCGCAATTAAACGAATACCACCCGATTTATTTAGCTAAAGCAAATAATCAAATTCGGTCTAGCTAAATAAACCCTTAAGCTCCATGCCTCATGAGATGACCGGTACCAAAAAGTCAAACATCAAAACAATTCAAAATTGTTAACTGAATACACAATTTGTAAACCCAATTCTTCGCTGGCCTAAGTCGAACTAACCATATAAGCCCAATTTTAATCCTTGACAAACCAAACTTAACTAGAGAGGCCCAACAGACTTAATTATGGTTAGCAATCAAAATAATCCCAAATGCAAGTATAGCCCAATCACTTTAATAACAAACGCAGGACTAAAAAATGAATTCTACAAACCAAATTGAGAAATATACTAATCAAATGCAGTCCCTAATACTAATCAAATGAAGACCAGTCCAAATCCAATTTAAACGTGCCCAGACAAAAATCAAATGAAAGATCTAACTTAAATTCATACGTAAAGCAAATTTTTAAAGCTGAAACTACCACCTATATAGCAACAACTTGATTCAACTAAGCCAATACTGAAATAAGGCACGATCTTATTTAAACAAACAACTAAAAGCAACTAGCATTAGTTTCTAGCTAAACATAAACAAGACTTAAACTACGTAAATCGAATAAGCACTTAATTACTATTAAACGAGATGAAAACCTTATAAGTACTAATTAAGCAAACGAGAATAAGCTACTATGGAATTAAACAAAGCTATAAGCATTAAATCTTTTCAAATGACAAATTGAATAAGCATATAAGCTCACGAAAGTTTAATCTAACAATTTAAACTCACACTAAACCGAATAAGCTATTCAGAAACTTATTATAATAGAAAAATAAGAGCTTCTAATCAAACAAAATCGGAACAATCACAACAATAAGCTATTTTCGAGCTTATTAAAATTTATTATCTCGAAAGGTGCTTAAGAACGTGTAAGAACGAATCGAAAACGCTTGGAATAGCTTATGGGAGTCATTCTTAAAGTTTTTTAGAAGTTTTGAAAGAATAAGCTGACTAATGAAAATAGCTTATTTAATAAGGTTGTTCGCGAAGTTAAGAAAATATCAAAATGGAAATACAAATAAGCAAATTAAGATCTCCATTAAGTTCACACCATCTTTATTACAAAATCTAAATAAACTTGCTAAATAAGCTGAGTACAATAATGAGAAAGATTGAAATAAGCTAACACTAAACAAAAATAAGCTAAAAAGAAGAAAATGTAAAGCTAAACTAATTTTTCCTAATGCCTAAACTAGAGGGGTGGCGTGTTTATTTATAAGGTGAGAAGGGGGGTTAAAAATGCAAATTTCTCCAATGATTGGGAAAATGATTCATCCAATCATTGCGTACAGTTACCCTTCACACGGATTGAGGATTAAAAAAAATGATCCAACCGGTACAAAGCTTTCACGTGGCTACTTGAATTGCTTCATTCCTACGCCAAGATTTTAGTCCGTTGGATTATTTTTTGCTTTGAATTTGAAATTGTAATACATAAGCTTGCCACGTGTGACTTTCTTACTTGCTCATTTCATCTTAGTGCGTTGGCACATGTATATGTTGATTTATTTATAGCTCACGTGACCACTTTTGCTCCATTTCCTCAATTCATTTTCATTTCTTGCGTACAATACCAAAAACGAATCTTTATATAATTCTTGTTGGGCCTTAATGCAAAAATGGGCTGGCGTAACCCATAAAATGGGTTACGGGCTGGCCAAAAAATATCTGAGGGCACCGTTGGACTAGTTTTCTCGTGCTCTTCTACTGGTACGCTCGGGGACTTTTCACGACTTCATCTTAGCTTGAGTAATAATTAGACTTGACCAAATTGAGCCCGATAATTCCCGTTTTTGCGCCGTTTCCAATCCTTTTTACCTGTAAGACATAAAAAATACCAAACAAACATATTTTCAATATAATTAAGCATTTTTAGTATTTTTAGTCCAATTAATAGTGTTTTTCGGGTTATAAATGATGTGTATTTTAGCGCTCATCGGTTGACTATTCGTACGAATATTCCATCTTTCTTAATAGCACTCCTTATACATATCATTTGTTCAATAATTGCTTCGTTTGGCTATTTGTACGATTTGTTCGTTCTTTCGGTTGTGTTGATTATTCGTATGGATATATCTACTCTCTCTTTAAGCATTAATTGTTCGTAGAATATTTGTACGGATACTCTCACATCTTCTAATTGCTATTGTTACGATCCGTTGTTTCTTTCGTTGGCATTGATTGACATTCGTTTGCTTCTTTGTTCATAAAAATGTTTAATCTCTCCTTTTGATCATTCTTTCTTCGTAAAATATAATACTCGACAAAACCTCTTTACTATTCTTGTGGTGATTAATTCTTTCACTTACATTGATATCTATCTTTTGGCTATTTGCGCGCTTCATTGATTGCTTCCGTTTACATTGATTATTTGTATAAAGATTCTATCTTTCTCATTTGTCGATCTTGATACGTATTGATATTCGATATGTGCTTTCTTTTGTTTGCATTTCTTATCGGTACATATATTCTATCTTTCACTCATGATACATATTGTTTCATGAGAAATTGTTTCTTTGGTCATTTGTACGCTTTGTTGGCTCTCTCTCTCGTTTGCATTTCTTATCAATAAAAATATTATGTCCTCTTAGTAAGGACCTCATCTGACTTGTCTCCTATTCGATTTAGTTGCTTTAATTTGTATGATACTGTTGATATTCTCATTTGATTTGCTATCTATGACTGGTTCCATTTGATATTCATTGGCATCCCGTTTGACTTGATACCTTTATTCGTGATCCTCTTGATTCCTATTGATTATGCCACTAGATTTGTTACCATAATTAGAACATTTGAAATTTGTTGTTTTCTATCCTTTGCCTAACTCTTTGTCCGAGTTATTTGTAACTAGCCATGGAGGTACCATGGCCATGTCATTGATGTATCGATGGCATGACACTATCTGTGGCGGCGTGATTGGTCCACGTCGTTCCCTTTTTGTATGTGCACTGGTTATGATTTGATTATATATGTGGTACACTTGCCATAATGATTATGTATATCTGGATATGACTTTATTTTTCAGGGAGCGTATGGATGCATCCTAGGTAATTTGTTCTATTCTGCTTTGTTTTGGTAAATGGTGAGTGTGTGCAATACACCCCATTTCACATTTGGGTACATCAGGTCTGATCCACCTGTGTACATGGACTATGCGACTATGTAAAGATATTTATTAGACATTTGTGGGCTCGTGGGCATTTCCTTTGTTGTGCTACATTTATACTCTTTGATTCTTCCTACTCTAGTCCGTGTTATCATCTGTTTGACAGGTTTTTGCTATCTGTTCGTTATCTTATCATTTACTTTATTTGTTGTAAATTGTATATATCTGTTCACTGAGCGTTAGCTCAACCGCGTTTTCTTTTCCTACGGCAGGTGTTAAGCGGGAAGCTGGGAATTAAGAGATGTGTGTAGGAAGAGTTAGAAGACCTACCCTAGAGAACCCTTATCGTTTGAATAATATTTTGAAGACATTTATCTTATGAAGTTTTGCATTTAGACCCTTATGTTTTAAGCTTTTATACTTTTGGAAGGATATTTTGATTTTGGTTCAATAAATTAATTAATTAAGTCTTCCGCTTGCGTTATATATGTTCTGATGTGACACCATAATGTAACCCTTTGTCTCTCTATCAGAGCGGGGTGTTACAAATATGGTATCAGAGCTGCTAGGCTCGACTTGTAAGACCTAGGTTATGACCTGTGAGGATTGGGTAGACATTAGGCTTTCGTTCGTATTTTGATATTCCTTTTGTATTTTGATATTAACGCTTCCTTTCCTATTTTTATCTTAACTCTGAATCGTCTTCGCTGTTTCATTTATTCATTACGACAAGCAAGCTGCTACAAAGGGGCGTGTTTTTTATTCGACTACTAATCATGCGGCTAGTGCTTCATGTATCTCCACCTTGAGGTGTCTGACGTGTTAGTTTGAATTAGAGTCCGCGATGTATCGATCCGTTTGAAATTTTAGATCGTGTTGGCGAAGTTTCTTATCGTTTGGCGTTACCACCGCAATGGTTTTATGTGCATGATGTGTTTCATGTATCGCTTCTGAGAGGTTTCATTTATCACCTGCTTCCTGTGGTTATGTGTCCGTTAGATCAGATTCGTGTGGTTTCGTATCCGTTTTGTTTAGTCATCTTATTTCAATGTCGAGGACAAAATTTTCTTTTTAGAGGGGAAGAGTTGTAAAACCTAAATTTTTGAAAATTTGAATTTTTCATTTCATTTTGATAATTTGAAATATAACCTAAGTTAAATAAAAGAATTTGAAAATAAAAACCTTGGGTTATAAATATTTGTAAATATTAAAGATATAACATAATATATATTGTTAAACAATATATATATATATATATATATATATATATATATATATATATATATATATATATATAAAATTTAAAATTCTGGGCAGAATTTTGGGTCATGTTCATCGGGTCATATCTCATTCATAAAAATTGATTTTAACATGATTCTTAAGCCTAAGGTGAAGTTCAATGAATCTACTTTCTGAAAAATCCGGCCTCATGTCAATTGGAGGTCGGGAAGATTGATTTTTAGATTTTACAAGATTAAGTGTCAATTCTGGAAATCAAATCCGAAAATTTCACTTGTAGTATTTGATTTTTAGTTCGAAACCATAAGGAGTTAAGGGCTAATTTTCTATTTGGTAAAAATATATTATGTTAGCTACTTCCCTGATTTTTCTCATAATTTATCAAGATGTCTAAGTGGGGTAAATACGTGTCAACTTTTCATAAGTTTCTGCCAGGCCAATTTCGGGACTGTTTTGGGTAACAAGGGTCATAGGGCCATTTAAAATTTGAAATAAATTAAATCCTTTATTGGGGACACTTTAGACATATTAGGGAAGACCTGTGATTTTTGGTATATTTTTAGAACATGATTTGGTTAGACTTTTCAGTAAGGAAACATACCTAAAATAACTCGTAAATTTCAAAATATTTTTGGAAACCCTAAATAAGTAATGTCAACTCTTATTTTTGGAAAGTTGAGTAGTAACTGGTAAAAATAAGTCGAGTAATCTAAATAAATATGTTTTTGTAGATCCGGTGACTCTTGTGTGATTTCCTTCCGTTTGTGCTCATTTCTTTCCGTGTGCATTCGCTAAGGTACATATATTCTTTACCTCTTTTCTTACTACTGTTTGATTAACGGTTCTTTCGTTTGCGTTGACTATTCGTACGGATATTCCATCTTTCTTAATAGCACTCCTTATACATATCATTTGTTCAATAATTGCTTCGTTTGGCTATTTGTACGATTCGTTCGTTCTTTCGGTTATGTTGATTATTCGTATTGATATATCTACTCTCTCTTTAAGCATTAATTGTTCGTAGAATATTTGTATGGATACTCTCACATCTTCTAATTGCTATTGTTATGATCCCTTGTTTCTTTCCTTGGCATTGATTGACATTCGTTTGCTTCTTTGTTCGTAAAAATGTTTAATCTCTCCTTTTGAGCATTCTTTCTTCGTATAATATAATACTCGACAAAACCTCTTAACTATTCTTGTGGTGATTAATTCTTTCACTTACATTGATATATATCTTTTGGTTATTTGTGCGCTTCATTGATTGCTTCTGTTTACATTGATTATTGGTATAAAGATTCTATCTTTCTCATTTGTCGATCTTGATACGTATTGATATTCGATATGTGCTTTCTTTCGTTTGCATTTCTTATCGGTACAGATATTCTATCTTTCACTCACGATACATATTGTTTCATCAGAAAATGTTTCTTTGGTCATTTGTACGCTTTGTTGGCTCTCTTTCTCGTTTGCGTTTCTTATCGGTAAAGATATTTTGTCCTTTTAGTAAGGACCTCATTTGACTTGTCTCCTATTCGATTTAGTTGCTTTGATTTGTATGATACTGTTGATATTCCCATTTGATTTGCTATCTATGATTGGTTCCATTTGATATTCGTTGGCATTCCGTTTGACTTGATACCTTTATTCGTGATCCTCTTGATTCCTATTGATTATGCCACTAGATTTGTTACCATAATTAGAACATATGAAATTTGTTGTTTGCTATCCTTTGCCTAACTCTTTGCCCGAGCTATTTGTAACTAGCCATGGAGGTACCATGGCCATGTCATTGATGCACCGATGGCATGACACTATTTGTGGCGGTGTGATTGGTCCATGGCGTTCCCTTTTTGTATGTGCACTGGATATGATTTGATTATATATGTGGTACACTCGCCATAGTGCTTGTGTATATCTGGATATGACTTTGTTTTGCAGGGAGTGTATGGATGCATCCTAGGTAATTTGTTTTGTTTTGTTTTGTTTTAGTGAATGGTGAGTGTGTGCAATACACCCCATTTCACATTTGGGTACATCAGGTCTGATCCACATGTGTACATGAACTATGCGACTATGTGAAGATATTTGTTAGACATTTATGGGCTCGTGGGCATTTCCTTTGTTGTGCTATATTCGTACTCTTTTATTCTTCCTACTCTATTCCGTAATCTGTATACATATCGGTTATTATCTGTTTGGCAGGTTTTCGCTATCTGTTTGTTATCTTATCATTTACTTCATTTGTTGTATATTGTATATATCTGTTCACTAAGCGTTAGCTCAGCCACATTTTCTTTTCCTACGGCAGGTGTTAAGCGGGAAGTTGGGAATTGAGAGATGTGTGTAGAAAGAGTTAGAAGACCTACCCTAGAGAACCCTTATCGTTTGAATAATATTTTGAAGACATTTATCTTATGAAGCTTTGCATTTAGACCCTTATGTTTTAAGCTTTTATACTTTTGGAAGGATATTTTGATTTTGGTTTAATAAATTATTTAATTAAGTCTTCCGCTTGCCTTATATATGTTCTGATGTGACACCATAACGTAACCCTTTGTCTCTCTATCAGAGCGGGGTGTTACAAGTAATCAACCTAAACTTTTTAACGATTCCCAATCTTGACTAAAGGAAGGGGTTTGGTAAGATCAAATGGATAGTCACCGCCTTCTGGATTTTCCCAATCAAGTTTCTCCGATAAAGCCTTGTAACATTCTTCAAAGTCATATTCCAACTCAGCATAGTTGGTACGAGTACCTTTGACAAGTTTAAATGCTGGCCCTAACAGGGTTTCTTGAGTCTGGTGGTTAATCTTGAGACCGTTCATGATGAAAGCTGAGAAGTCAATAGGAGTGCTCATCAAATCATCAAAGGTTTTTGTAGGTTTACCAGCATTATAAGTAAGGGTCATTAACCATCTTTGAGTAGGTCCTTGTTGTGAAGTCTTGCCAACATTCCAATCAGGATCAGTAGGTTCTTGAGGTTGTGTAGGTTTGGTGAACCAGTCACGTTTAGATGCAACCTTTTCCTTGGGTTCTTCATCATCATTACTCGGGTTTTCCTCTTGATCATGTGGCATATCAGAGTCTGCAACCTCAAACTCTGGTTCCTCTAACTGAACAGACTTTCCAGAAGATTTTGATTTAGACTTGTCACCTTTGGATGAGCTAGACTGTGATTCTTTAGCTTTAGGACTTGTTACTGGTGTTGCATCTTTGCTAGTCTTCATCTTCTTCAACCTTCGGTCTGATCCAGCGGAAGGGTCTTCATCTTTATCTTTGTCTTTTCGACTCCTCTTCAACGAATACACTTTACCATAAATGGAGAAGATAGTTGTGTCGAGCTCATATGATTTTTTCAATCCTTCATAGCATTCTCTGCGTTCAGGAGTTGCCAAGTATGATTCACTTTTATCTATTATGTCGATAAAAATCTTCTTCAACTCAAATTCTGTAAGCATTGCAGCAACCTCATATAGAGATTGTGGTTGAGAAGACTCCTTGGCTAGAATAGCGTCTTCAATTGACTCTTTAATCATCTTTTGGATCATCAGGGGGAAAAGTTAGACATTTCCTCTGGCAAAATCTATGGCAGTTGATTCTTGACTTGCTTTGTGATCCTTGCAGTGAGTGACGCCGAAAGGAAGTTCATGAATTATTCTCTGGTTGCTCCAGCCTTGCATCTAGATGATCATCAACTAAAGCTGTCACTTGAGTATGGAGTGGATCCTTTTGAGCTCAACAACTTCTTTTTCCAATGTTGTGACTCTGTTGTTAAATTGGAAGATTAATGCAAAATCAGAAAGTGTTGATGGAGGATTTGTAGCTTCAGTTGTTGGTGGATGTGGATGTTGATAGTTGTGGTGGAGGAGTGAAGGATGGTAATGATTGTGGGATGAGGTAGAGAATACTGGTGAAGTATCAGAGATAACTAAGACAGGTACAGCAAGGAGTGTGGGTGTTTGTTGGCTTGGTACTTCATGATGGACGTGAACATCCATTGGAGAAACAATTTCAGCATCTGTATGGGGAATATCTGAAAAGTTTAAGAATTTAGACGCTAAGTCAGATGAATGAGAAGAGCTGGTAACTGGGACTTCGGTCTTCTGTGAAACAGTAGAAAGTGTCACATGAGCATCTTCTATGACTTGTAAGATATCTGGATTTTCATTCCTTTGTTGAACATTAGTCATTGTAGCAACGGTACCCTCCTCTTGAACAAATCCTTTATCAGTATCAACTGGTTCATTCAGCCTTATATCCACATCATCGTAAAGCTGACTGGTAGTATAATCCATTTCTTCATCTTCATCACCTTCATCTTTATCATCAAAATCGTTTGACAGAGTTTTTACAAACTCGTCCTTCACTTCTTCTTCATCATCTTCATCTTCTTCATATTCTTCATTATCAGACTTTGAACCCGATTCACACTCATCAGTTTCATGCTCGGAATCTGACTCATTTTCATTGTCTGATTGGGTTTTGACATCATCACTGTCATTCTCTTGATCACTGTCTTCACCACTTGAGTCTTGTTTATTATTGCTATCATCTTCATCATTTCCCTAAGATTCAGCTTCAATTTCGGACGATTCTTCTTCAGCCACATCGGGAACCCCTGGTTTAACACCAGTTCCTTCACTTGTAACAGAAGGTTTGATTCTGGCAACACTTAGAGCAGTTTTAGTAATAGTTCCAGTCCCACTAGGATGAGTCTTGTGAAAGTCCCTCATACTCTTATTTCAAACTTCTTCAAATTGAGCATCTTCAGTTAAAGCCACTTGAGAGAGTAGCTCAATTCCTTTACCTAGAGTAACATCCACCTTTTCCTTCTTCTTAGTCAATGGCATCTTAGGAGTTTCTCTAATAACAACACCTCTTGCTGGAGTCTTAGTAGACTTTTTGGCAGGTCTCTTTACTCTCTTTGACTTTCCCGTAGGTGCTTCAGTTGAAACTGGGATAGTAGTGAGTTTAGGAGAGGCTAGTTTCTTGAACTTTCGTGCTTTCTTAGGAGGTGTAGCTCCTGTAGCAAAACCAAGGTATGTCTTGTAAGCTTGTGTTTCCTTCATCTCAGGACTGGTCAAATATTCAGGAAGTATAGCACCATAGATTTGAGTTTCTTCTTTTGCAGAGACAAGTCTTAAAGTGTTAATCAAATAATCATCTCTGGAGGTGTGCATCCCGATCTTGTTTCTCCAGGACAGTGTCTTGTCTTGAGTAAGAAAGTAGTGAATGATAACTTTGGTGAATCGAGGGTAGTACATCTTTTCTTCCTTTTTGTAGGCTTTGTTGTCAATTTGGTAAATGAAATCCTCCCAAAGTAGTTCAACATAGTCCACATTCTTCTGATGGTACATACCTCAAAGGATTTATGCTCTAGAGAGACGAAGCTTGTCAAGACCAGTTGTCTTTCCAGATAAAATTTTATTAATGAGAGCAGCAAAAGTCCTCCAAGGTTGATTCATATGATCAACAACAACATCATTGAGTGGATTGATCTCCCAGTATGTCCAAGTTCCCTTAGGAAAGACACAAATTCTTCATTAGTAGGAAGTGCATCAAAGTCTTGACCCTGTACTCGAGGGCAGATCTTAAAGATATCTTTATAGATTTCCAGATTGAGTTTGAATCTTTTCCCTTTGTCCATTTTGAATCTGTAGAAAGTGTCATGCTTATAAACTGAATCCCAAAATTAATGTATATTGACTTCTGGAACATCTGCAGTGATGAGAAATGCAGAGTAGCATGGAGTGAGAGCAAAAGTATCAAGAACGACTTGAAATGTGGGTTCTCTTTGTATCTTTTTAGGATTGAGTCTTTCGTTGCATTTCCCAATCTCTAGTCTTTTCTCCTTGGGAACAAGTTCAAGATCAAGTTTTGCTTGTTGAGCAGTGATGGAAGATATGATTTTGCTAAGATTTGTCACATACAGTTCATATACAAGCAAATATATATATCACTGAAAGACAATCTAGATCATGAAGAATGATTATTGATGCAAGACTGTACATCAGGAGATAGACACATAAATATTAGGCAAAGTATTGACACACATGAAAACAAGAGACACACATACTCATATAACGCATTAACTATAGGCAATCTATTGAAATCAAGGCAATCACAAAAGATTTCTAAGAAAAAAAACTAGACCTAAATTAATCACTAAGTGATAAGTTAAGGTATAATTATACTTAGACTAGGTTATGAGATTAGATTTTCTAGAAAAAATCATGTATAGTTCGCCTATAGAGTGTGTATAATTCGCCTGTGTTAAACACATATGTATAGTTCACCTGTGTTGCTCCTATGTATTGTTCGCCTGTATAAAATTCATGTGTATAGTTCGCTTGTGTAAAAGGTAAACATACAGTTCGCCTATAGAAATGTGTATAGTTTGCCTGTATTAATACTAACGCATAGTTCACCTATGTAAATAAGTATTGTTCGCATGTATTAACGAAAATGTATAGTTCGCCTATGAAACGACGTATAGTTTGCCTGTTCAAACTCTACACCAACATTTTACACGTTATCAAGCATCTAAAACCATTTAATCATGATCATATAGCTTCAATGAATCAGTTTAACACGTTTATTCCATGAATTGACCACAGAAATCTTGTCTTATGACTTATTCGACTCATATGAACACGAAAACCCAAGTTCATCAAGATTTTAGCATATTAGGATGTTTAAGAACATTCAAATACAAAAAAAAAATCATTTAAGCAGTTCTAAACCTAAACCCATAAACTTTTCAAGTTCTTAACCATTTTCAACTAGTTCAACATCAAGAATCAATCGAAACATATAATTGTGTTATCCCCATTAAGAACTGTTATAGGCACAACATCTAGACCCCTATAGGACTAAAACCCCTCAATCAATTTAAAATTCTATCCACTTTTTAGGTGACAAAAGTTAAGTCGATTATTAGGGTTTTTCGAGTGAATAATCATGATTAGGTCAAATTTAAGGTAGTTTTAATATAAAACCAAGTGTACCATTTGATTATAACAAAGATAGATCAAGTTCTTGAAGGTTTGAAAATCAACAATGGTGGTTTAGGGTTTATGTGTGAGTCGTGTGTTTTTGCTAAAAGCTCTTTTAGGTTTTGGCAAAAATGCCCCCTGAGGTTTAATAACACTTCTAATTTTCTATCAAACTATTCCTAAGGCAAAAGGAAGTTTCCCAAATGGAAAATCTAGTCCCTAAGGATTAGATATCAAGAAAAAGTTTCACATTTTGGCATAATACCCCTAAAGAGTTAAACACATACCAAATAAAGCCCAATTGAGTTAAAATTAATCAACTCCCCTTAAAATATTTGTTTGATACGTTTTAAAATCTTTTCTGATTATCACAAATTGACCATTTTGAAGAAGATATTTGACATTTTCTCCCCCTCAAACAATGACCCGTTTTCTATTTGAAGAGCTATAGTCGTTGTTTGGGTGGTTAAATGTCTTTGAAAAAATGATTTTTTTGATGAATTTCTGAAGATGATTTTTAATTTTTTGAAAATCAACACCCAATAAATAAGATTTCTCTTATTTTGACACATAAGCGCACTGACACGTACACTTATGGAATATAGGAAGCACGGGCTGTGATGCAAAGTAATCACAAGCCTTTGCATGGTCATAAAGTAGAGCATGCCCGAGAATAAATTCCCGTTGAGAAGTCAAGTTTTCTTTTTTAAATACTTGCCTTTAAGATGATGACCGGGTTGCTATATATAATAATAGCAAGCCATATGACATGTGTTCTATTCGAACATTATTTACGGCCTTGTGCCATTATTGAATAACATTTCTAAAGCCGTAAATATTATCGATTCTAGAAAGCATGTCATAAAAACATATTTTTGCATTTTTCTAATTTTTTTATAAAAATAAAAATAAAAATAATTGGTATGTGCCTAAATACACATACCTTTGACCTTTAAAATCAGACTTAAATGACCAAAAATGTACCAAAAATACTTTGTATTTGTATGTTTTCATTTATATTGTGCAGGAAACGGATATCCGACAAAAGGACGAAAAACAAAGCCAAAAACGACAAAACTGAGCACGGAATGGAAGAGCGTGAAAAAGACAAAGTCAAAGTCAACCCCGAAAAAGTCAAAGGTCAAAGCCAAAGCCGAAATCGAAGAAATACTTAATGGGCCCACCCGTACCCATCTAATGGGTCGGGTCAGCCCAATACGGTATTATATGAAGACCTTATAACCCTTTTAAGCCCAAAATGGCCCATAACCCTTTTAAGCCCAAAAGCCTATAACTATCGTTAAGCCCACACTTTGAGTACCTAACACTGTTAGTCTATCATACACCACAAGGACCATACGTGTAAAACAAACTTACACCTTGGAGGGCCAAAATAGGCTCGCAAAAGCCTAGAATATCGTTAAGCAGACACACCTTGAGTACCGTAAAACACTCGTTTTTAGTCTATAATTACCAACAAGGACCCTTTCGTGTTAAAACAAATTACACCTTGGAGGGCCGAAATGCCAAACCATAACACTCACTCCACGACTCAAGGACTTAAAATTACAAAGACAATTATACAACCTAAAGGGCCAAAATTTGCAAACTCTCCAATGTTTTACCCAGCTCCCAAAAAGAATATAAACAACATTCCCGCCAAACAGAATATCAAACCCAACATTCCCGCCAAAACCCTATTGTCCCTATTCACCCATCACTTTCACTTAAACTCTGCAACTACAAACAAAACCATCTCTTTCCCTTGAACCCCACCCCATAACAGTCCAATTGCCGCCTTGGCAATCCTAAACAACACCATTGGATAAGAAAAATTGAGGGTTGTGATGATAGACTTGGGGAGAAAGCATAATTGATGGCTGAGATGACCTTTGGGATCTCTCTCACATAACAAACACACAACTTAAGCTCTCTCACAGAAGAAACACAGCAAGAAGAGACTAAAGACATGAAGACTTAGTATAAATATAGTACTAGCATAGCTTATTGCTTTTGTCGAATTTTGTTTTGCTAAGTCTTGTATTAACAAATTTGTACCATTTTAATAATGTCCTTTAATTACTTGTCATTTTATTTTACTGTCATTTAAATTTTAGCATTGTAATCCTTATTTTAAGTTAATGAAATTTTAAGGTTTTTCTTTAATTATTGTCATTATCTACTGTTTTTTCGAGCTCTTATATAAGCTTTTGAGTCATTTAAAACTTATATAAACATTTGTTTACTTATCTGTCTTAAAAAACCAAAAAAAAATCACAAAAACAAAAATCACTCCAAACTACCTCAGCTTAAATTGGAAGATAAGCTAGCAAGGGAAGAGCTTATAGACCATACTAGCTTGTCTTTGACAAGCTAGAGCTTGTAGATCACTTTGTATACCCTATTTTGAGCAAGGGTCTTGTGAGTTCTAATTTTCTATTTTTTAGCTTATTTACTGTAGCTTGCTTATTTATGCTTATTTCCTGCTTATTCTTGCTTATTCTTGCTTATTCTTGCTGTTTTATGCTTACTTATACTTTTTGATTGCTTTTATGTCATTTGTTTGTGTTTTCCTTTAAAACTGTCCTTATTTACTTAATCTGCTTAATTCTTAGTTTGCTTATTTTATTGCTTATTTTTGTTTGAAAACTGCTTATTTGTGCTTAACATTGCTTGGTTAACATTTGTTTACTTTAACAAACCTTATTAAGTCATTTTTAATATGTTTTCAAAGGTTTTAAGTCTTAAATGCTTGTTTTTAAGGTTTTTGTACTAAGTGATTAAAACTGTGGTGACAGAACAGCTTTACATAACTTATTGGATTAAGACCTTTTGGTCAGTTATTAAGTGTTGTTTTTGTGCTCTTTTAGGTGTCTTATGTAGTAGTTAAAGTGTCTGTTAAGTCTCTTTTGGTTTACTTGTGTTTTGTACAAAATCTGTCAAGTCATTTTTTAGTTTTAAAAAGTCCTTTTTCATCTTCAAATTTAAGATAGTTAAAATTGTTTTTAGGATTTGAATATTTGAGCATAAGCTCATTGTGCGCCTATCTTCATCTGTTTGAGCTTATTTTGCCTTTTAAAACTCTTTAACTAGCTTAATTTTGGCCTGCAAATTGCCCTTTTGTTTTTGAAAAACCTTAGAAAACTAATCAGCATATACTGAGTAAAAAATCCCTTTTTCATTTGACTTTTTAACTGCTTAGTTGAATTTCAAACTCTCTTTTCTTTGTAGTTTTAGATAGCTTATAGGACAGACTTTAAGCTAGTATAAGCCCCATAGCCATAAGGATCCACTTAAGGGCTTAAAATTAAGCCCAAAAGTGCCCTTGTTGCTGTTTTGTCTGCCTATTTTAGCCCACTTTGCTTATTTGCTTGTTTTAGCTTTTCTGCTTTTTTTGTGCTTATTTAGTTTAGACTTGCTTATTAGGTGTTAGTGATTGTCTGTTTTAGCTTAGTTTGTTTTTTCATTTGCTTATTTGTCCAAAAAAAAATTGCTTAACTATTTAGCCTTTATCACTTAATGTAAAAAAAGGTAATTCTATCACTCTGATTTGCTTATTTTAGCATATTTTTAAATTTTTGAAAAAACTCACTTTTTTAAAGTTGGTTATTTTGTTGTGTTTTATAAGTGTGCAAAAAGAAAACTAAAAAAAGTTTTTTTTAAAAGGGAGGCCCAAGGATTCGACCTTGAGACCTCCCCTTTAACACACACTCGTCCCACCACAAACACACACTAACCACCAGCACCAGATAGGCCCATCTGGTTTTACTTGCACAATCAATTCCTTTAACCTTTTTTAGTTGTTTTGCTTATCAGCCTTTTAAGGCTTATTTCTGGCTTATTTTTAAGCAGTTTTTCAAAACTTTTATTTTTCTTTCATTCTACATAGCTTAAACTACTTTTCAGTAATTTTTCATATTTTTCCAAATTAATTTAGTATTTTTAATCAATTTTTCTTTTTTAAACAATTTTTAATTCATAAAAAAATATTAAAAAATCAAAAAAATATAATTCTTTTTTTAATTTTCTTTTATCATTTAGCACCTAGGAAAATTAAATTGTCATCCGTAGGGTTTAAATTTCAAAATTTTGTTTTTTGTAAAGAACGGGTTTTGACCCCGTTCTCGTTTTTAGGTTTAAATCCCTCATTTGCTTTCGTTTTTAAGTTTCTCTTATTCATTTTTGCATTTTAATAGTAGAATTAGAAAACCAATCCAAAAATCTTTGACCATTCAAACCACGCGATCACGAACGTAAGCTCGATTCTCGATTCACGCCTCGTTGGGAAACGACCCAGGGGATTTTTGATTTTACTTTGGATAAAAGTAATTTCTTGAAATCTTTTGGAATACGTATACTATAATTGATATATAATTAACCCCTAAAAAGGTTGGTTATCAATAATAATTTTTTTTATGATTTTATATATTTACATATATACAAGATATGAGTTACCACCATTACTCGTCCATTTCCTCTGCCAAACGTTTCAACGTTTCTGGATACATGCTTCTCAAACCTAGCTTTTCGATTAAGAAGTTAAATCTATCTCGTGGCAAAAGTTTTGTGAAGATGTCAGCCAGTTGGTAATTAGTCCGGACAAAGTAAAGTTGCACGATTCCATTCTCCACTTGCTCCTTTATAAAGTGGTAGCGAACATCGATGTGCTTGGATCTTGAGTGTTGAACATTGTTGCAGCATAGAGCAATCACACTCTTGTTGTCGCAGTACAGAGGAATCTTATTGAATTTAAAGCCATAGTCTGTTAGTTGTGAACGCATCCATAGGATTTGAGAACAACACCTAGAAAAGGCAATATATTCAGCCTCTGTACTCGAGATGGCAGTGCTCTTTTACTTCTTGGATGACCAGCTAACAAGTTTGTCACCTAAGAACTGAGCGCTTCCTGATGTACTACGTCTAGTGTCTTGACACCCAGCGTGGTCGGCATCTGCATAAGCTTTGAGTGACATATCGGTATCCTTCGAGTATCAAATACCCATGTTTATGGTCCCCTTAAGGTATCGAAAGATCCATTTCATTGCTTGTAAGTGCTTTTCGGTAGGCTTTGCCTGATACCGAGCACATAAGCAGACTGCATAGATAAGGTCAGGTCTATTGGATGTAAGATACATAAGGGATCCAATCATGCCACGGTAAAGTGTAGCATCAACTGGTGTCCCATGTAGATCTTCATCCAGTTTATTCTTTTCAACCATGGGTATGTCGACATAATCAGTAGATAGCAAAAAATATTTTTTAACAATGTCAGAAGCATATTTGGATTGGTTAATAAAGATGCATCTCGTACTTTGTGAAATTTGTAATCCTAAAAAGAATGACATTTGTCCCATCATCGACATCTTGAACTTAGTGGTCATCAGGTTAGCAAACTCATCATACATGGCAGTATTAGTGGATGCAAATATTATATCATCAACATAAATTTGTACTAGTAATAAGTCATTCCCAGCTTGCCGTATGAAGAGAGTTGGATCAACTGCACCTTTGGAGAATTGTTGTGATATCAATAAGCTTGACAGCATGTCATACCATGCACGTGGTGCTTGTTTGAGACCGTAGAGGGCCTTTTTGAGCTTGTACACATGCGATGGGTTATCCTGATCAACAAATCATTCTGGTTGTGAAACATAGACCTCTTCTTTAAGCTTGCCATTTAAGAAGGTCGTCTTGACGTCCATTTGGTAAATCTTCATATTCTTGTGAGCGGCATTTGCTAAGAAGATACGTATGGCCTCTATTTTAGCAACCGGTGCAAATGATTCCTCGAAATCGATTCCTTCTTCTTGCCTAAATCCTTGAGCAACAAGTCTAGCCTTATTCTTTAGTACCCTGCCAAATTCATATGTCTTGACCTTATAAATCCATTTTAGTTTGATCAATAACACTTTATCTGGACACGTCACCAATTCCCAAACTTCTAGTCTTTTAAATTCATGAATTTCTTCTTGCATTGCATCGATCCATGACGGTTCGGTCATTGCTTGTTTGAAGTTCTTTGGTTCGATAGAAGTGAGGAAGGCGTCAAAGTAACACCACATGGAATCAGTTTGGAGTTCCTATCGAGTAGATACAGAGCGAGAAGGGTCTCCGATCATGTTTGCTATAGGATGATCCTTAGTCCATTTACCAATGTGTTCAAATGGAGTGTGGGTTTGTCTCACATTAGATGATGATCATTGAGAAGTAGAGCCTCCATGAGGTGATTCATGAAGTGGATCATCATGAAAATGTGGTGTTTTTGGTGATTCTTCAAAAGCTTAAGACATGAATGGAGAGTGTTCTTGTTCTTGTGTTGATGGAATACTAGTTGATGGAGCATCCTGGTCAATGGAAGTTAACACAAGAGAATCTGCTAAATCCATAACTCTTGGTGCAATAGCTTCTTGAACTGGAGAAATAGCAATTTTTGGAGGATTGAAGTATTAATCGAACATAGGTTGAAACAAACGATCCCAATCATTTCTTATTGGTGGAATGCAAGGTTCTTAAGAAACAAAGTTTGAACCGAGTCCTGTACTGGATGTAGCAGGAGTCATAGAATGAAGCTCGGGTCCTGAACTGAATTGTTCAGAAGCCATTGTTGTCAGCTCATCGAATGTCACATGAATTGTTTCTATAATTTTCCAGGTTCTTTTGTGGTAGATTCTGAACGCTTTCTTTGCAGGTGCGTAACCAATGAAAATACCAATGTCAGCTTTTTCATCTAATTCTACCCAGGTCCGTCATTGGTCATTGGTACGGATAAATAGAGTGCACATAAAAAGACTGAAAGAGATGATAAATCCGATTTCTTAACTTGCATAAGCTCATAGGAGTTTTGTTTTCAGTGAGACAGAATAAAGAATTTTTTTGAGGGGTGAAACAGGTTGTATTGATTGCTTTCGGCCCAAAAAATAAGGAGTTTAGAAAATATAACATTGTAACGGCAGCTTTAACAAGAATTCCGGTTATAGCCTTTCACAACTGCGTTTCTGGCTGTGGAGTGCGAGCAACAGATGTTTGATGTAAGATGCCAACATTTTCATAAAAGTCACGAAGTGTCTGATTGAAAAATTCGGTTCCATTATCTATTCGAACATTACGGACGGTGGCATTCAAACGAACTTGAATATTTTTGATGCATTTAACGATTGCTTCAGGAGCTTCATCTTTTGACCTCAAAAATCTGACCCAAGTAAATCTTGAGTAATCGTCGACAATCACTAAGATATACCTTTTCCCGTTAATACTCGCCACATGCATTGGGCCACACAAGTCCATATGCAAAAGATATAGTTTCTCTTGGTTAGTGTCTTCATCTTTGAGTTGATGAGAGGATTTCTTACTTTTTCCTAATGCACATGCTGAACACAGATGATCTTTTTGAAATTTGAGCCGTGGAATGCCTCTTGCAAGACCGTCTTTAGCTAGCTAGTTAAGAGTACCGAAGCTAAGATGAGATAACCGACGGTGCCATAACCAGCTCTTAGTCTTTGACGCTTTAGATAGAAGACAGATCAGAGATGTTTTCAGCATGTCATCAAGAGAAATTGTGTACAAATTTGTGTCTCTGGAACCAGATAGAAGATCAACACCTTCCAAATTCCGAATAAAGCAAGTGTTTTTCCGAAAAGCAACTTCCGGATCCGCATCGCAAAATTGTCCAGCTAGAAAACAAGTTATGTCCATGCCCCTCGACGTAGTATACCCTTGAGATAATAACGTTACCCAGCTAATAGTCACCATACCTGTCACACCCCGACAATGGCAGAAACTCAAGAATGCAACATAATGATCAATCATAACACAAGATACAATATAGAGAAAACTACAATGCATAAACTTCAAGTGTTACGAAGATCATCCACCTCGAACAACCTCGAGTGATGTCCTAAATCACCATCAAATCCTTAACCTCTTACAATTTCAATAGCTCATACAGGGGTCCAAATCCAATACTTAAACCAAATACTTCCAAATACTAAAACCAAACAAATAAAGAAGCAAAACTTCACATGAAAAATCCACATGGGATACTTCTAAGTCTGCTATTACATATCACCAACTTATTCCTCTTTCACTTCACCTGAAAATGATACTTGAAAACGTCAACAATAATGTTGGTGAGCTCGTAGGTTTGACCTTAAACCCAAAAGATGTGCCAATAATTCAAACAGTGGACAATTGTGCTATATGACAGTGAATATATATGTAAACAATCCATGACATAGCATTCCCGCTAGTCAATCACTATATGTAACTTACGCACCTAAAGGGCCTACCAGTTGTTGCACTAAATTAGGGCAAGACCATACACAAACTTGGGTAGGCGTACCCATCTGCTCCACTAATCACACAAATATTGGGTAGGCGTACACATCGGATCCAATACTCTCAGAAATACTGGGTAGGCATACCTATCCGATCCAATGATCTCACAAATACTAGGTAGGCGTACCCATCCGATCCAAACAATCATGCATCACATAATATTCACATAGCAGTCATAAGCACATATCTTTTCCCAAAAACAAACCACATTTCGCACAAATCAATTCAAAAACATTTCAAAACACATTTGAGTATCATTTCCCCCCAACGAAAAAACAGTAGAAAAATGGGGCTACGAGAACTTACCTCAATCAAGTCTTTAGCAACCAAATCTCAATCACATAAGCAAATGCAACGACGTCCGCACACGACCTAGTCCAGTTAATGTCCCATTTTAATCATTCATTTCCAAAACAGTCTTTACGTTTGATGCATAAAGTTTAGATGCGTTGTACCATTACTCATAACAATTTAGTGGTGTGATGGTTGACGTCATACCCTAACAATCATATCAATCACATTACTTAATAATACATACTTATACTAATTAGAGAAAATAGATAAGTAATATAAGTAAATATTTATAATTAATAATTAAAAATATATCTCGATAAGTCCATTCGGTAACCTTAGTCACCGTGAAAATAATTATATTATAGTTGAAAATGGATTGTTTACTCATAATAAACATATTTGAAAAGTTTTGAGAAAACTTATATTTTTCGTCTTTTAGTGAATTTATTAAATAAATAAAATAATTAAATAAAATTTTATTATTTAAAATTCAAAAATCATATTTTTTGGTAAAATTTCTAAGTATAAACTTTTTACAAAATTTCGACATGACCTGTACGCTCATACAACGTTTTCCAAGGTTTCAAAGCTTATTTTCAACACTTTTCATAAATTCGTCACTTTTCGACAAAATTCTAAAATCTCAATCTTTAACGTTTACTAAAACGTTTTTCCTAAAATATCGTTCAATATCATTTCGTAAATACATTTTCACTTTCAAAAGTCCGTCAAAACTCTTATAACGACTAAATATCGCTTATTGGGCTTTAACGCCCAATAAGGGTCCATTTAGATATTTATAAGTCCAAAATACGATCCAAGTCCAAAACCAAGGTCCATTTATATACATAAGCTTATACTAATAAATAGAAAATAATCCGGACCACAATAAGCCATCCCATTAAGCCACGGCTTAAATAGACTTATTGGGCCTTGAGTCCATAAGCTCTAAAATACGTATATTAAGCTTGAAAATAAGCTAAGCTACGTATCGCATTTGGTTACTACCATAAGCGTAAAATAGTCGACAAACATACGCCATAACACAAAAATAGTCAAAATCACTTTCCTAGTGATTTTGGAAAGGTGACGTGGCATTTAAGCCCAAAATAAGCCAAGAAATAGCTTAAAAATAAACCCGAATAAGTTATACAAGCTGCTATCAAAAATAAGCTATCTAGCAACATATATTATTCAACCATCACGACCACAACATCAAAACTAAGGAAAAAAAACCTTTTTCCTTTTATATTCGACGAACCAAACGCAACCTTTTTATTCGTTTCGTTTTAAAAAATCAATTTTCACAACGATCAACTTTTACAACTAACATATATGCATCAAAATTAACCCAAAAGGATAAACGCAATTTAAATTTGAAAACTTACAAGAAAATCTTCAAATGTGTAGATTTCGACACGAACCGGACAACCCAAATGTTGTTTAAATGAATACCCAAACACTCGTATCAACTCAGAATATCACGTTCTCGATCAAAGTTGGAAAATATATGGTGGTTGTGGTGGTGTAGGTGGCGGACGAACCAAAGACACACACACACAAGTGTGTTTTATTCTTTTGTAAATGAAAAAGGATTATGATGAAATGTTTCTAGTGAAAAGCATCTTTTGTACAATTCTTAGACATGTTAGCTAGAATTAAGCCATGTTGTCTCCCATTGACTTTATTGACCGGCCAAGGGATCCAAGGGGTCTCGGGTCTTTCTTTTCGTGTCGGAATCACTTAAATACTCGTAAAACTCAATCGTAAAATTTACCCCAAAGTTAATTAGCATTTTTATTCACCTTAAAAATACTTTTCCATTAACCTAGAGTATTTACACTACATATTTACCCTTTAAACCCTTCAAAACTCATTTGAACATTAACGTACGTGTCAGACTCGTTTTTGGTATTTCTCAAAATTCACGAGTCAAACCACCCAGAATACAAATAACATAATAATACCTTCTAAAAAGAGATTATTAATCACAATAAATCATAAATCACCATAATTCTCAACAAAATAGCCATCGTCAACACGGTACAATATCTGAATAAACTGACAAACGCAAAATAGTCAAAGGACTAACAATGAAATATTCAGAACACAAAAAGGGAAAAGGTTACATTCTACCCCCCTTAAAAGAATTTCGTCCCCAAAATTAAGCTACTAACATCACTAAACAACAGCGGGTACTTCAATTTGATCTGATCTTCACGTTCCCACGTGAATTCAGGGCGACGTTTCGAATTTCACAGAACCTTAACGATGGAAATCCTACTACGCTTCAACTGCTTAAACTCTTTCTATAAAATCTCCACAGGTTCTTCCACAAAATTCAACTTAGCATCAACTTGTATCTCATCCAAAGGCACTTGTAGTGTTGGATCAGCCAAACACTTCTTATGGTTCGACACGTGAAACATGTCATAAACACCATTAAATTCCTCAAGCAAATCTAACATGTAGGCTACAGGGCCTACTTTCTCAATAATCTCAAACGGTCCAACAAACCTATGTGCTAGTTTCCCTTTCTTCCCAAAGCGTACCACACCTTTCCAAAGCGACACTTTGAGCAAAACATAGTCACCTACACAAAACTCTAGAGGCTTCCTCCCCCTATCAGCATAACTCTTCTGACGATCACGCGTAACCTTAAGTCTATCTTTAATTTGCGAGATCTTCTCAGTCGTCCCCTGCACTAACTCAGGTCCTATCAACTGACCTTCTCCAACCTTGGCCTGCATAATTGGCGAATGACACTTTCTACCATACAATGCCTCAAACGGAGCACATCTCACACTAGAATGATAACTATTGTTATACGAAAACTCAACCAACAGAAGATGAACATCCCAACTTCCCCTGAAGTCTAGGACGCACGCTCTAAGCATGCCTTCCAAAGTCTGAATAGTATGCTCACTCTAACCATCGGTCTGAGGGTGATAAGCCATACTTGTGTCTAAACGAGTTCCTAATGCCTCTCGCATTGATTGCCAAACCTTGATGTAAAACGACTATCACGATCTGATATGATCGAGATCGGCACACCATGTCTAGCAACTATCTCATTCAAATACAATCTAGACAATCTATCCATCTTATAATCCTCACGCATAGGTAGAAAATAAGCAGACTTAGTCAATCGGTCAACAATGACCCAGATTGTGTCATGCCCACTATTAGTCCTAGGCAACTTAGTCACAAAATCTATAGCTATTCCTTCCTATTTCCATACGAGAATCTCAGGTTGCTGGAGCAAGCCAAATGGCCTTTGATGCTCAGCCTTAACCTTTAAACATGTCAAACACTTACTAACATACTCAGCTATGTCCTTTTTCATTCCAAGCCACCAATACCTATCTCTAAGGTCATAATACATCTTATCAGCTCCTAGATGTACAAAGTACTTTGACTTATGGGCTTCATCCATTACCAGGGTTCTCACATCACCCTTCAAAGGCACATATATTTGATCCAGGTAGTACAAAGTCCTATTACTTCTCTGTTCTATAATCTCATCTAAACCTTTCTACAATCCCGTAGACTCATCTACAGCCTCCTTCTAAGCCGACAGTATCCTATCCTTGATACTTGACTGAAGGGTCATATTCATAGCTCTAACTCTCTTAGGCTTTACTCTTTCCTTCTTACTTAGGGCATCAGCCACCACATTCGCCTTACCAGGATGGTTGCGAATTTCATAGTCATAATCACTAAATAACTCTATCCAGCGATGCTGTCACATATTCAACTCTTTCTGACTAAAGATATGCTGAAGACTCTTATGATCCTTATAAATGACACTCTTTGTACCATACAGATAATGTCTCCAAATCTTCCATACAGATAATGTCTCTAAATCTTAAGCGCAAACACGACTACACCTAGTTCCAAATCATGGGTCGTATAATTCATCTCATGAATTTTCAACTGCCTAGACGCGTAGGCGATCACCTTACCTCTGTACATTAACATACAGCCTAGTCCTATCCCAGGCGCATCACAATATACCACAAAGTCTTCCGGTCCATTAGGGAGAGCTAGAACAAGCGCATTACACAACTTATCCTTCAAGGTTTGAAATGCCAGTTCTTGTTCCTCACCCTAATCGAAAGTCTTACACTTCTGAGTCAAGATAGTAAGAGACTTAGATACCTTAGAAAAGTTCTCAATGAACCTATGGTAATAACCAGCCAATCCTAAGAACGAACGAACCTCCATTGGAGTTCTAGGGGCTTTCCAATTCTTAACCGCTTCAATTTTACTAGGGTCTACATTAATCCCATTACCATTTATCAAATGCCTAAGAAACTGTACTTCTCTTAGCCAGAATTCACACTTAGAAAACTTAGCATACAGTTCCTCCTTCTTGAGTAGTTCTAAGACTAACCTTAAGTGTTTTACATGCTTCTCCCGAGTCTTAGAGTAGATTAAGATATCATCTATAAACACTATCACAAACTTATCAAGATAAGGCCTACAAACTCTATTCATCAAATCCATAAATACCGTTGGTGCGTTAGTCAGACCAAAGGGCATTACTATGAACTCAAAATGTCTATAACGAGTTCTAAATGCAGTCTTTGGAATGTCATCCTCATGCACTCTCAGCTGATGGTATCCAGACCTAAGATCTATCTTGGAGAAAAACTGCGACCCTTGCAGTTGGTCAAATAAATCATCAATCCTAGGAAGCGTGTAATGATTCTTAACAGTCAACTTGTTCAATTCCCTATAATCAATACACATTCTAAAAGAACCATCCTTTTTCTTAACGAACAATACCGGCTCTCCCCAGGGCGATGAACTTGGTTGAATGAAACCTTTGTCTTGGAGTTCCTTGAGTTGTCTTGATAACTCCTCCAATTCAGAAGGTGCCAAACAGTAAGGAGATTTTGCTATCAGCGTTGCTCTGGGGATTAACTCAATTTCCCGGAGAGGTGGTAATCCTGATAAATCATCCGGAAACACCACGGAAAAATCTCTAACTACAACAATCTCTTCTTGTTTCTTATCACTAACCTTAGCACTCTTTAGTTGCCTCATATTTTCTTTTGGTTTCTCTCCTAATACTCTAAGCACCTTGCCATCCAGTAGTGGTATCCTCACTACTTTCTTATGACAAATTATCTCAGCCTTATGATTAGACAACCAATCCATACCTATAATCACATCAATGTTCCCATGCCCAAAAGGTATCAAATCGATGTCAAAAACATGACCCTCGATTTCTAGTTTGCTAACCTTAATAACATTATCAATTTCTACTAGCTGCCCGCTAGCTATCTCAATCTCATATATGAAACCTAATTCACTGGGCCCTATGCCTAACAGGGGTATAAAAGTAGTGGAAACAAAACGATAGTCGGCACCAGAGTCAAATAAGGTAGTGGAAAAATGATTGTTCATAGTAAACGTACCCGTCACAATGTTCAGATCCTGGCGAGCTTCCTCTGCTCCCAACATGAATGCCCTACCCCTAGCCTAGTTCCCTTGGTTTCCACGACCCTGATCCCTGTTATTAGCAGTAACTTGATTTGGATGGTTTCCTCCCGGTCCTTGTGCTCTATTCAATCTAGGACAAGCTGGTCTGACATGGTCGGTACTACCATACTCATAACATGCCCTAACAGTTAGGCATATAATATTAACAGGATTCACATTCTTAGGCATGCCTCTATAATCGTTTGCCAAATGACCCGGGCGATTACAGTTGAATCATATGCGACAAGGCCCTCCTGGTGCATGGTTGGAATTGCAAGTGGTACACTTGGGCCAAGCACCCATATTCTCCCTTCCTACAGGGCTTGCAGCAAAAGCAGTTCTAGTCCTAGTCCTCTTATTATCATCCCTACCACTCTTATCCTTGCTAGGTTCCTCCACATTTCCTCTTTTCTCAACCTTCTTAATTGATTCATTCTTAACAGCCTCATCGGTTAGTGTACCATAAATCTGCATAGCCTTCTGTATATTCTTTGGCTCTGTTGCTGCCACCATCCCATGGATCTGTGGAGCAAGGCCATACACATACCTCTCAATCTTCTTACTCTCTAAAGTTACCAAATATGGAACTAACCTAGCTAACTCATGAAACCTATCACTATACGTAGCATGGCCAGCCCCGACCATGACGTGATTCCACAGCTCAGTTTCCAACTTTTGCATTTCATAACTTGGACAAAACTCTTCTATCGTCGTAAACTTAAAGTCATTCCATGACATACTAACAGCAACTTCCCAGCTTAGCATGCAGATCTGAGAGTTCTACCACGTTAAAGCCTTACCCACAAATAAACCAGCAGTGTATTTCACTTTTTGGTCAACACTACAACCACTCATGTCTTGCACGTTCTCCATTTTCTTAATCTAATGAGTAAGAAATACAACACCTCCTTTACCATCATATTCCTTATGGTTACAAGCTAAGAACTCATTATATGAACAACCTACCTGGTTGCCATTTACTAACACATTCTCAACGTTCTTCTGAACGTTCTCATTAACCACATTACCATTCTGATTTCCAACATTTCCTTGGTTACCAACTTGAGCTAGCATGGCGTTAAGAGGTTCCCATTGACTCCCTCTACACCCCCATTAGCTCCCAAACCCTGGTCATTTTCTTGACCATTCAAATCATCAACACGCTCATCATTACCTTCCCTAGGTCTTCTACCCCTCCCACCTTTACCAACCTGTACACCTGTTCCCCTTCCTAGTGATTCGGTAGCAGGCCGGCTAGTACTTCAGGTCCTTATCCTTTGCGGCATTATCTATACAAGGGAGAACATAGGCAACGTTAAGTAGGCAGGAAGACTCACATATATATAGAATATCTTACTATATATATATACACACATAATACCACCTTATGGTGTCAACATCGATTTGTGCAGACGATAATACTAAATATGCGTGAGTCGTGATACGTTTATAACTACGTTGGCCATCGTATTTATACTCGTATCCTTCCCCAGTTGTACTTAGTATTAGGCTTACACATCTCAATGACTGACATAACTAAAACACCAAACCGCGAACACACGAAAGCAAGCAAAAGCGGAACACCGCGCACATAGATCCTATACGCAACTAAATGACGAATCTTAGGTTATAGTCTAGGCCAACCCACCTAGTTCTCTATAACCTTGGCTCTGATTACCAATCTGTCACACCCTGACAATGGTAGAAACTGAGGAATGCAACATAATGATCAATCATAACACAAGATACAAAATAGAGAAAACCACAATGCATAAACTTCAAGTGTTATGAAGACCATCAACCTCGAACAAACTCGAGTGATGTCCTAAATCACAATCCAATCCAAAAACTCCTACAATATCCAATAGCCCACATAGGGGTCCAAAATCCATACTTAAACCAAACTTCCAAATACTAAAATCCAAATAAGATAAACAAGCAAGACTTTACATGAAAATCCACTCGGGATACTTCTAAGTCTGCTATCATAAATCACCAACTTATTCTTCTTTCACTTCACCTGAAAATGATACTCGAAAACGTAACAATAATGTTGGTGAGCTCGTAGGTTTGACCTTAAACCCAAAAGTTGTGCCAATATTTCAAATAGTGGACAATAGTGCAATATGACAATGAATATATATGCAATCAAACCATAGCATCCCCGCTAATCAATCACCATATGTCACTTACGCACTTAAAGGGCCTACCAGCTGGAGCACTAAAATTAGGACAGGACCACACATAAACTAGGGTAGGCGTACCCATCCGCTCCAATAATCACACAAATACTGGGTAGGCGTACCCATCCGATCCAAATAATCATGCAACACATGATATTCACATAGCAGTCATAAGCAAATATCTTGTCCCAAAAACAAAACCACATTTCGCACAGTTCAATTCAAAACATTTCAAAAAACATCTGAGTATCATTTTCCCCTAACGAAAAAGACTGTAAAAATAAGGCTACGAGAACTCACCTCAAGCAAGTCTTTAGCAACCAAATCTCAATCACGCAAGCAAATGCAACGACGCCCGCACACGACCTAGTTCGGTTAATGTCCCATTTTAATCACTCATTTCCAAAACAATCTTCACGTTTGATGCATAGAGTCTAGACGCGTTGTGCATTTACTCATAACAATTTAGTGGTGTGATGGTTGACGACATATCCCAACAATCATATCAATCACATTACTCAATAATACATACTTATACTATTTTAGAGAAATAGATAAGTAATATACATAAATATTTATAATTAATAATTATAAATATATCTCTATAAGTCTATTCGGTAACCTTAGTCACTATGAAAATAATCATATTAGAGTTGAAAATGAAACGTTTACTCATAGTAAACATACTCGAGAAGTTTCGAGAAAAATTATATTTATCATAGTAAACATATCGAGATGTTTTGAGAAAAATTATTTTTTCGTCTTTTAGTGAATTTATTAAAGAAATAAAATAATAAAATAATATTTTATTATTTAAAATTCAAAAATCATGTTTTTAGGAAAAATTTCTAAGTATAAACTTTTTACGAAATTTTGACATGACCCGTACGTTCTTACAACATTTTCCAAGGTTTCAAACCTTAATTTTCAACACTTTTTACCAATTCGACATTTTTCGACAAAATTTCAAAATCTCAATCTTTAACGTTTATTAAAAACGTTTCTCCTAAAATATCATTCAATATCACTTTGTAAATACATTTTCACTTTTAAAAGTCCGTCAAATCTCTTATAACGACTAAATATCGCTTATTGGGCTTTAAGGTCCAACAATGGTCCATTAAGATATTTATAAGTCCAAAATACGATCCATGTCCAAAACCAAGGTCCATTTACATACATAAGCTTATACTAATAAGTAGAAAATAATCCGAACCACAATAAGCCCTTCCATTAAGCCATGGCTTAAATAGACTTATTGGGCCGTGAGCCCATGAGCTCCAAAATACGTATATTAAGCTTGAAAATAAGCTAATAAGCTACGTATCGCATTTGGTTACTACCATAAGCCTCAAAAATAGTCCATAACATACGCAATAACACAAAATAGTCAAAATCACCTTCCTAGTGATTTTGGAAAATAACGTGGCTTATAAGCCCAAAATAAGCCAAGAAATAGCTTAAAAATAACCCCGAATAAGCTATACAAGCTACTATAAAAAATAAGCTATCTAGCAATATATTTTATTCAACCATCACGACTACAAAATCAAAACTACAAAAACCCCTCTTTTCCTTTTTAAATCCAACGAACCAAACGCCCTCTTTTTATCCGTTTCGTTTCCAAAAATTGATTTTCACGACGATCAACTTGTACAACTAACATCTATGCATCAAGATAAACCCAAAAGGACAAACGAAATTTAAATTTGAAAACTTATAAGAAAATATTCAAAAATGTAGATTTCGACACGAACCGGACAACCCAAACGTTGTTTAAATGAATACCCAAATACTCGTATCAACCCGAAATATCACGTTCTCGATCAAAGTTGGAAAATATATGGTGGTTTGTGGTTGTAGGTGGCGGACGAACATACACACACATTCTTATGTGTGTGTTTTATTTTTTTAAAAATGGAAATGAGAATGAATTGGTAAAGT
Organism: Tanacetum coccineum; assembly: GCA_026074375.1. Taxonomy (NCBI): domain Eukaryota; kingdom Viridiplantae; phylum Streptophyta; class Magnoliopsida; order Asterales; family Asteraceae; genus Tanacetum; species Tanacetum coccineum. Next base: position 5,216 of record BQNB010028237.1, on the reverse strand, counting down.
CTAGTGGAAGAATATAAGTGTACATCTTTGGGACACATTAGCTAAAATTAAGCCACATTGTCCCCTTAAGCATACATGACCGGCCATGGGATCCTATGGGGTATTGGGCCTTTCTTTTTGTGTCGGGATCTCTTAAAAGCTTGTAAAACTCAACCGTAAAATTTACCCCAAAGTTAATTAGCATTTTTATTCACCTTAAAAATACTTTTTCATTAACCTAGAGTATTTACATGACATATTTTCACTTTAAACCCTTCAAAACTCATTTGGACATTAACGGACGTGCCGGGACTTGTTTTTTGGTATTTCTCAAAATTCACGGGTTAAACCATCCAGAATACAAATAATACAATAATACCTTCCAAAAGGGATTATTAATCACAATAAACCATAAATCACCATAATTCTCATAAAATCACCCCCGTCAACACGGTACAAAATTTGAATAAACTGACAAAAGTCAAATAGTCAAAAGACTATAAATGAAATATTTAGAACACAAAAAGGGCAAAGGTTACATACCCGTAGCTTGATTCCCTTGGTTTCCATGACCCTGACCCCCATTAACAGCCACAACTTGGTTCTGTTGGTTTCCCCTAGTCTCTGATCCTGATTTATCCCAAGACAAGCTGACTTGATATGATCGATACTACCACACTCAAAACATGTCCTAGCAACTGGGTTCCTAGCATTGATAGGGTTCACATTCCTAGGCGCCACTCTACAATCCTTAGAAAAATAACCAAGGCGGTTACAGTTTAAACAAGAGCAATAAGGTGTCTCAGGTGAATGATGATAGCCACAGGCGGTACACTTGGGTGTCGTACCCGTGTAACCTCCTATAAAAGGTTTGCGGTCATAGCAAAAGCATTTCCAGTCCTAGTCCTTTGTTATCCTCGCTTCCATTCCTATCCTTACTAGGTTCTCCCACATTTCCTCTCTTCTTGAGGTTCTTTTTGATTGACCCATTCCTAAGGGATTCATCAGTCAATGTGCCAGCTAACTGCATAGCCTTTTGTATGGTCTTTGGCTCCGTTGCTGCCACCATTCCGTGAATTTGTGAAGCAAGGCCATACACATACCTTTCAATCTTCTTACCTTCCGGGGTTACTAAGTGGGGAACTAACCCAGCCAACTCATGAAACCTATCAGTATACGCAACATGGCTAGCCCCGACCATGGCGTGATTCCACAACTCAGTTTCTAACTTTTGCATCTCATTACTAGGGCAAAATTCCTCTCTAGTCAAAGTCCTAAAGTCTTCCCAAATCATGCCTACATCGGCCACTCGACCCCGTGTGTGGATCTCAGAATTCCACCACGTGAGAGCCTTACCAACAAATGAACCAGCAGTGTACTTCACTCTCTGACTATCCCTACACCCACTTATATCATAAACTGACTCCATCTTCTCAATCCAACAGGTATACACTATAGCACCTCCCTTACCATCATACTCCTTAGGGTTATAAGCTAAGAACTCCTTATAGGTACAACCCCTACTAACATCACCTCGGATGTTGTCATTGATGACATCTACTATGCGGTCGTCATAAGACTTCTACACGAGAAGTTTTACAGTGCACCTAATCGTTGTAGTGTAGTATGGGTAAGACTCGGGGTTGTTTATTGTTCACTCGAGGAATAGGTTGGGAAGGCTTGATCATGGTCTAATAGAATTCTAAGGGTTGAGGGAAGATTCTTTTTGTATTTTTGTATTTTATGGAAAGCAAATAAATCATATGTTTAAGAGATTGGTTGGTTTTAGCTAATAAACTAAATATAATTCTACGCTAGTGGTGATAACAATAAGATAAAAGATTGTGTCTATTTAATCATGTATTACTCCCTAGATTGCTTATCCTAGTGTTGTTGCCTTGTCACCCTTGTGATGATCTGTGTAACTATTTCCTAAAGCATGAACGATTTACACGAACCCATCGTCTACTTAGTATGCCGCTAAAGCAACGCACATGCAAGGTAGTATGAAGACTATTACACGGCCCCTAGGAGTTTACTAAGTGCATGTAAAATATATTAAAAGTGGATCAACCATATTAGGGGGCAAGGTAGTATGAAAACTGTTACCCGATGGTATCCTTTCTACACAATCATGTTTCCCTAGACATATCAACAACAATTATAGACAGAAAGCTGGTTTTCTATGACCTAACATGCACATCCATCACAAGAAGCAACATCACTAAGATCTACATTCCAGGTTTCATACAATCATAAATAAACATAATAATAGGTTTAGCCAAGCATGTTAAAGATAAAGCAAGAACAATAGATCAAACAACACATAGACATATTGAATGATTAAGTAAACCTTACTTGATTAAAACATGAATTGGAAGAAGTACAATAGGGTTTTTAGGCCCTAAAATCGTCTCCTAAAGCTGCTAAACGAACTAGGGTTCGTACCCTCTTTTTATTCTAAAGTTACATACTCAAAACCCTAAATTCGGGTTAGTATATATAGGAAAATCAACGTGACGGCGTCGCGTTTTAATCTTGACGCCATCGTAAGATGAATCTTCTAAATCTGCGTTTGAGTCGGTGCGGGCTGACGCCATCATGAAAGATGTGACACCGTCACTTGATGAGTTGTGACGGCGTCGTGTATAGCTGGTGACGCCGTCTCCAGGCTCTGTGAGCACAAATCTTTAAGAGTCTTGGTGTTGGTTGGTAATCTCGTCCGTTTCTTCTCCAAATGAGCCCAAGTCACGTGTAATTCATCCAAATGTCTTCCAAATGAGAAATACCTTAAAATGAATAATTAAGTACCTATTTTGGGCATAAACACATGATTTTGGGGGTTAAACGACCCCGAAAAAGTGTATAAAATGACACCTCATCAAATACCCCTACACTTAGGAATTGCTTGTCCTCAAGAAAATGGGATTTTCTACCTAGATAATAACAATATGAGGGGTCATTTTACCTACTTTTTAAAAATATTTAACAACACAACCTTCTAGACCTCATAATTAAAAGCACGGAAAGTATATACTAGCACCTCACACAAGTGTTTGGGATTCTCTCTTTCACTCGGGTGTTGTTGGGAATTATTGATTTGATGATACAAAACAATGATACAAAACAATGAAACAACAAAGAAACAAAAGGAAAACAAAAGGATTAAAGTTGACATTATGGAATTCTACAAGATGTAGGAGTACATGAAGATTTTAAAAGATTTGGTCAAAGATATGAAGATAAATATTAGGAAGATTTGTTTCCTAATACAATTAGTTTTCCTTGTAAAGTTTTATGGACACTATTATATAAAGAGATCCATCGACATAGTTTTTAGTATCCCTGTATGTGAAAAACGTGTGTGTACACAAAGTGTTAAAGATGTAGATGTATAGTAGAGTTGGTTTTAGCCTCAAGGTCTTTGACCCTGTTACAGGTAGGTAACTGTTCTACTATTGATCAAGTAGAATTGGGGCTTGTATGTGAAAAACCTTGTTAAAATAACATTGTTCTTATGTTTATTCGGCTGTGCAAATTCGTGTTTATGTTCATTGTTATTTATAATCCTAGACAAGCCTAGATTAAACTCCACAATTGGTATCAGAGCCATGTGGCTCTCGATCTAGGATACTACAAGGTGTTTTTGTGTCGATCTTATGAAGAAAAGAAGTCGAATTTTCTATTTTTGATTTGTGCAAATTTGGTGAAGTTAGGGTTTATGCAAACCCTAACTCGATAAAACAGGAAGTTATTTGTTTGTCCATTCGAGATCAAGATTGTATTGGTTTGGCTCATTACTTAGAAGCTGCATGATCAAATTCAAAGACATTAGGGTTTTCACAAAACCCTAATTCAATTAAAGGAGTTCTTGGTAATCGAATTATAGCATCACAATTCAGCAGCAAGTTAAGGTTCATTTGCATACAAGAATAAACCCTAATTCACAAGTCGTTCATTTAAGAAGCAGTAATTAAGCAGCAAAAGGTATGGTATGAATGAAACCCTAATTTATAAAGTTTCTGCTGTTGGTTCTTTAATTATTCATGCAGAATCAATATTATTGTTTGTGTTTGTTTGCTGAGTGACCGACTACGAATAAGGGACGAACAACTTTGCTCCTTTTGATTCGAATAGCACTTGTGGTGAACATAATGGAACAAGTAAGGTTACTAGAGAAGGAACGTTTGTGACTGTGGTTACTTCTACTTTGTCGAGTAACATTACTTCGAATAAGAGTTACCCTACTGGTGGAATAATATGGAACGACTAAAGTCACTGTTGTTTTATATTTGTGCTGCTTGTTAATTCGTTAGTGTTGCTCATAATTTACTTAATGCTGCCAGGTTAAGGGTTAAAGCTGCCAAGGGTTTTAACACAATTTACTTAATGCTGCCTATTAGAATTCGAATACATGATATTGCAGATAATGATTTTTGTGTTGTCGACATAAGTTACTACTATTTGGTTTGTAATGTTTATTCTTGAGGTTCGAACAGGTATGGAAAGTTTATACTGCTTACTTAGTGCTGTTATAAGGAAAGTTTGTGCTGCTCAAAAATATTACTACTGCTCGACAAAGTTAAAACTATTAGTTCTATTCGATGTCGGACATAAAAGGTGTTTTACTACTGTTAGCATTGACAGATATCGGGTAAAGCATGTTTTTGGTTCTCGGTTGGGTAAAGATCTTAGACAACACATGAAGTTTTGGTTTAAATGTTCTTAAACATTTAAAAGGCTCGTTTTTGGATTGTTTGTATAATTGATTATGTAGATGATTGTTTATCGCTTATTTGAAGTTGAAGTGGAGTTTCACGGGTACGTGTTCTTATCATATCTTAAAGTTGGGTTCTAGCAGACTAATGACTTTGAAGATAACTTATTCATTTTATATGGTGTTGATGAAGACTTGAAAAATCTAGCAATGTGTGATTTCTCTTATGGTGCTCAATGCGCACATTTGCTATCACTTAAAGGAGTTACGTTGTTGTGCTCAGTATCTCATTAAAGATGAGGATTTTGTCAAGAGATTGAGGTCTACTTATACTTCAAGAAATTATGTATGAGTTTGGAGTCACGTGGATAGTACAAGACATAAGACACAAGTTTGGGTTATTCTACTTCAGCATCTAGTTTGTTATACTGAGTTTTCTCCATCAGTAATCATTACAAAAAGCCTACAAAATTTGCGATTCAAGAGATGGTTAACATATTGGTTTCAAGGGAAGTTTATT
>BQNB010028236.1:0-44573 GCA_026074375.1 Tanacetum coccineum | reverse complement strand
TTCGGAAATGACGAATTGTTCATATTGTTGAACCAAAAGGTCGATCTTATTATCTTTGACTTGGCTATTACCTTGATGGGTGATTAACAAAGTTTTCCAAGATTATTTTGCCGTATTACACATGAAAATTCGTTCATATTCTTTTCTAGGCAAAGCATTGTAAATAACCATTTTGGCTTCATTATTTTTCGCAAGCCTTCTTTTAAGATCATCAGTTTGTTTTTCAAAAAGGACAACCTCATCAAGTTTAGTTTCCGGATTTTGAATAATGGGTTGAAAATCGCCATTGGTAATAACTTGCCAAAGATCTAGATCTTTTGATTTAACATGTGTCTCGAATCTATTTTTCCAATAGATAAAACTATCGCTTTCAAAAAGTGGTGGTCTTTGCATAGATTACCCTTCTAGATATTTATCGGAATCCATAGATCGATCCAAGCTTTAAAATATAATATATTTTAAAGATTTTGAGTGACCTTGTTCCTGATACCAATGGTGGAAACTAGAAGGGGAGGGTTGAATAGTTTACAGGTTAATTGACTGGTTTAAAATTCTTTGCTTATAAAATGGTTTGATTTGAGTTATATGTCAATCAATCAACAATATGAATCACAAAAAAACTATCTAATGTGATGAACTAAATAAACAATAATAATATAAAGAAATAAGGAAAGAAACGATCAAACCAAGACACCAAGATTTATAGTGGTTCGGCAACGAAGCACCTCTTCGTTCCTACTCTACTCCCCGAGTACTCCACTCGAGATTTTACTATGTCAACAAGCTCCCTTTAGGCGAAGAAAACCGTTTACACGTCGCTTACTTTCTTTTCCGACACTAAGCTAGATGTCGAGTCCTAATCTTAGCTAGAACCAATCTAAGACTTCACTAAGTCTTTACACACTCACAAGATATATATACCCTTGGATTGACACACAATCCAAATCACACCAATAAACAATTTACACACTTGGATCTACATACAATCTAATTTACACAACAACACTAAATATATGTAATGAAGATTTGTGATCTTGAGGAGGAAGAGAGAGAGACCACTTAATAACAATTCGTATATAGAAGAATATGATTGTTCTTCTCTTGCACTTGATTATAAGAAGAAAAAAAAGAAGAAGAAGGGAGGAAGAAAGAATTAATCACTTGAAACAAGATCAAGGTATGTTAGTGATCAAGATATGTGTTTTAGAAAGAAAGGAAGAAGAGAGAAAAATAGATCTGAGAAAATTCGTGGCAAGAGGTTCTGTTTTTCAGATGGGGTGGCCCAGTATTTATAGGGGACAAAAAATGACCGTTGCTGGTGGCGGTCCCGGCGGTCCCTTATATATAAGGGGGCCGCCAGGCCTAAAAGGGGGACGCCACTAGTCTACACTCCTTCTTTGTCATTTTGTGGCTGTCGAATTATGAATGTTGTATATGATATAGATAACTTCTATTTTGGGGGATAATGCTGAATTTCAAATTTTAAGTTTTAATAAAACATTTCTTTTAATGAATAAAATATTTTGTTTTTATAATTTTATAAAAACCCATTTGTAGAAATGTAAGGTTTAAGGAAAATATTTTCTTGATCACTAATCATGTTTAATGATTTGTTTATCCATACCTTAAGTGATTAGTCTTAGAAATAGAATTTTATGATTAGTAATTTATAAACGTTTAATTTATCGTAACGTTTTCACTTTTTGTTAATGACGAGCAAAACATTGAGTGGTCACAAATAATATAATAACGTTTTTGACATTATTGTATTAACATTCTCTCCCTTTTTGTTGATGAAAAAACATAAAAATTCATTTTGTTAAAAAGATAAAAGTTTATAAATTATTTATGAGTTTTAATTTCTTATTTCTAACCCTTTTTGTCGATATCCAAAAAAAGGTTTATCGTAGAAGTGTGTAGCATATTTACATTATTGAATTTAGCTTTTTTTTGCAGGAGAAAAGTAGAAATCGACGATAAAAAGACTCCCCACTTGATGTAAGCTCACCTTGTTGGGTGGCAACAATGGGATTCGATCTTACGATTATTTGTTTGTACAAATAAAGTTAGAAGTACAAGTGCAAGAAAATTATGGGCATGAACAAAGATCTTATAGAGTTTAATCCAACATTTAAAATCATAAAGTAAAGTGGCATTTAAATGATAAAGAAATTGTATATAGTCACAAGGTCAGTATATTAGATGTTAAGATAGCTTGAGATAATCATTACTATTAAACAACATATTAAAGCATCTAATGAAGTTATCTAGTAGATGATTCTTGAACTCCATGACGGATGTGATTATCAAAAGGTAGGGAAACGTTTATTTAAAGCAAATTAATCACGTGGGGAGTAATTAATTGAAGATTAAGATTGTGAAGATGGATGGACTCATTTTGGTGAATTGAACTATTTGTGATTGAGTTGATACGGGGGATGAAAAAGGAATTGAATGATATTATTTTCATTCTTAATGTGTGGAAGTGTTTGGTGGTGTACCTTCAAACAATGGACAAAAGCTTAGCCATTGACTTCCTACTTTGAGCTTGAGTAGGAGGTGGAAACAATGGGTTGGTGAAGAAGGTGGTTGTTGTAGGGGTTTTGTGAATAGATATGAGTGTGGAGATTGTTGTGGAGTAGTTGATTATTTATTTGACTCATTGTGGGTGTTATAGGTGGTGAGATAGAGTGAGGTTGTGTTAGTTGAATGTGGTGGTGGTGAGTCATTTTTGACAAGTAGGTGATGATTTTGGAAGAAAAAGAGATAATGTTCTTCGTTTACCATACTTGTCGTACTGACATTCTTTGGTTTTATTAAAAAGTTTAGGTTTATGATTTGAGCAAAGGACATTTGGGTTGTTGAAAGATTAAGAGTGAATATGAGATGGATGAGATATATTAACGAAGATTGATGGCTTTTTTATATAAATGGGAAAATGGTAAATAGGGGTAATGGCATTAAGAGCCATGGAGACCCCTGCGTAACACGCAGTGTCCAAAACTAATCCAATTCACGTGTAAGACGTCAGCTTCACTAAAAGTGAGGCTAACAGTTTCTCCTTTACTCCTACGAATATGTCTTTAAACATATATTTGGGGAGTTGAGGGGAAATGCTGTCGAAATTTTCTCAAATAGTAAATCGGTTATACGCATTCATATATGAGACGAATCATTCAAAGAGTAGGTTAGGATTGCCTTTCATAGTTGCACTAAGTGAACAAAACATCTCGTATTCCTCGGTTGAATGTGTTTAATTAAGTTGCATATAATAACTAAATGTATCGATAAAACGCAGTTATGGTAATCGATGATAAGAGTTGGACACTTTTAGAGCGTCATGAACGAGCATTGTATATCTGTCTTACAAAATTATTCAATCATTGCAAGCCGTTAGTGAATAGTGGTCCAACATGAACTCCAATCTCAATAAACTCTTGTGTAGTCGACGGTGTGAGGTATGTCATGCATAGCCGCGATGAACGTCCCACAACTCAAAACAGTGGCATTTGTTCGCCTGGCCCCGATGGATAAATGTATTATGGTCAGCTTTAAGAAATCATCGAGTTTAAGTATTTGTTGTTCAAAGTTGTGTTGTTCCGAGTTAAGTGGTTCGACACTCGCAACCAAGGACGTAAAGTCAAACGTCTTGTCCTTAGAAACAACATGACACAAATCGACTGCAGAGGTGAGGCGTTTAAAAATGATCAATACATTCTCGTAACACAAGTCAAACAAGTCTTCTACCTTGAAGATAAGGCCAAACCCCACTTGAAGGTCGTCGAACATGTTAATCATAAAAAGTTTTCCAACGGGGGTGTCATCGTGGTAGAGGACGATCCTGATATTATACATTTCGACAACTCATCTGATCTCCCACTTTCTACTAGTTTGAATGACTTGGATAATGCGACCTTGCATATAGATGGTCAATCAACGGAGGTTGACGCACCGCCAGATATCATTGATGTTGTTGACCAAGACGATGATATTACTGATGATGAAGACGCCCTTCCTCATGATTTAGCAGATTCTGATGATGAAGACCTCATCAATGTTGATGATGATGGTGTTGACAAAGTTTATTCTAGTGAAGAAGAAGATTGATCTTGAGTTGTAACTTGCAAAAGACACTTATATATTTGAATGAATGAATGAAATTGTTGTGGATTGTTTAAATGTGTATATTTATTTGGATATGTATGTATTTGGATGTGTGCATGCTTATATTATTTTGTTCATGAATTTCTATATGTTATGCTAATTGTACTTGTACAGATGTCAGCAGATGTTGCCCGGTCCCACGGCGGTGACGGTGGCGGTGAGGATCGTCCCCCTCCACACCATGTACCCAGCGGTTGCATGGGTTGCTTTGCTAACCGAGGTAAGAATTTCTGGATTATTGTAATACAAGCATAAATTTGATACATATATTGAACTTGCTTGCCTTGAATTTTTATGACTTTATCACTAACTTGATTTTGCAGGCAAAGGTAAACGAAAGCCCAATTTGGGCGGCAGGGGAGCGGGCAGGCTGAATACCCGCGACAAGACCCGGAACCTTTCGCTAAAGGACATCGCGGAAGCTAAAGGCCCCGTCTCGATCAATTTTGATGTGGGTGACAAACAAACCCTAAACCCTCTCGGTCCCCATGCGGCTCACTGGTCTAACTACATCGGGGAGGTCGTTAGGAGTGTGCCGTTGTACTACCCTTCTTGGGAGAAGGTCCCGAAGGAGCGGAAGGCGGCGATCATTTCAAATATTGGGGTCAGTTATCCTTTTATGTTTATTTCATTATCGTGTTCATTTATTTAATTGTGTATATTTATCTAAATTCGTTTATTTATTTATATCATATAAATAAATAAACAAATTTAAATAAATATATAAATTATATCTCTAACTCTGTTTTCGTTTTGTTGTATATGATTGCAGACCCTGTTTGACCTCAGGCCGCACATGGAATCCTCCTGCTGGACAGAGATCTACGAAGGCATCAACATGCACTTGCAAAAAGCCTACAATACCAACAAGGCTTCTTTCAAGGCCAAGCATTGGAAGGCAGGCCCCACCACCGAGAGTTACGATGTGGAGGCGATCAGGCGGGCACGTCCCGAGGAGATTACAGCGGCTGAGTGGGATAAATACATTCGGTTTTGGAATGATCCCAAGAACCTTGCTCGAGCCGCTCAAAATCGGCTAAACTGGCAAAAGAGCGTGGTCACATCTCGACAGGGTCCGCTTTCGCTGGCTCGCCTTCGAGATGAGATGGTAATAAAAATTATAATTATTTTACATACGTATATACATATATATCTGATTATACGCTTTGGTGTGTTGTGATTTGTCGTTTTTAATTAGTTTCATCTTATATGCGTGTGTATGTACAAAGGCAGGCCTCAAACACTCAGGAGTACCCTTCACTCATTCACACCTTCTGGAGAACACACACTGTTGATGGGGTATTCTCTAAGGATGAGGACCGCAGCATATATGTAAGTTTTGTTTCAAAACACACTTTAATGAATTATCGAGAAATAATGTAGCAACCCGACTAATATATTTACTATCTTATGTTTTTGTCACTACATAGGAGGAGATGAAAAGGCTTGAGGCTACGGGTGAGTACACGGAGGATGAGATTAAATGCCGTTGGCAAGAGTGTAAGCTTCGTGGGAACATTCCCCGGTGTGGGTCGGGTTATTGCCACACTGCCACTCCAAGCTATGTATGCCCGCCCCCGACCAAGTCCTCAAGAGCATGCCATAAAAAGTAGACTTTTAATGATTGAGTCTTTTCAGAAGCGACATCCAAGCACTCGAAATGTATAAGTGAGTTTATGGTCGGGTGGTGCTAGCTGGAGTGCGGTGTGGTGATGACGAGTAGAGTGGCGATGATCAGAGGATGGCGAGATGAGGATGACGACGGCGAGAGGTAGTTGTTTTATATATTATTAGTATGCTACATTGGTACTTTAGGTTCATCTTGACGACATTTAAACACTTGTTTCCCTATCTATCATGTTGAATATTATTAGTATGCTACTTGTAAGCCCCCTTTATTATGACTCTAAGCACCGATTGTGTTAGACTTATTCGGATTTTGGACGATTTGCTTTATTATCTATGGATTTTGGTACAAGTTGTGATGTATTCGTATTGCGTTGATCAGTTATATAGTATTTTGTTTTTTGTACAAAGTTGTGGCGAGTCAATACAGGTTTGGTACAGGTTGATATTTGGTAGATTTTTTCTGGAAAAATTCCGGAAAAAAATCTGGAATTCGCCTGCTGTGCTGTATAAAAAAAATGTAGACTAATCCCCGGCGACATGTCGCCGGGGATACCACACACTAAACGTTGACTAGTCAACGTATGAGGATAGTTTCCCCAGCGACATGTCGTCGGGGAAACTATGCCTAAACATTGACAAGTCAATGTATAATGATAGTTTCCCCAGCGACATGTCGCCGGGGAAACTATGCGTCAACGTTTAGGCATAGTTTCCCCGGCAACATGTCGCTGGGGATAATTGATAATTAAGAGATGATTTAATTAAGCGTGCTAATCATTTTGCCTTAACCCGAAGATTCCCCAGCGACATGTCGCCTGGGAAAATGTGCCACCGTGGCCCTACTTGTTTGACTGAAAAATGAGTGGGACCCACGTCTTCGCCGGGGATTATCGCTGGGGATTGTATCCCTGACGAGGTTTCCCAAGCGAAGGATTCCCAGCGACTTGTCTGCTGGGAATGTACCCGACATGTCGCCGGGGAAAGACCCGATTGTTGTAGTGGTTGTTTAGAAACGTATTATGCCCATCACTAAGCATTTTTTGAATGCTCAATTTGTGAATTATGAATGCATATATTCATGTTTGCAAGTAGATATGCACACTTTAGGACAACAGCTTTGTAGATACTTAAATGCCCTCTAGAAGACACACTATCAGCAACCACAGATTCTTTACTTTCATCATCTGATGGTGGCTCCATCCAATCAAGGGGTGAGTGCCATATAACAAAATCTACTAATATGCACCAAGGATTTGCACCCTAAGATAAGATAATCAAAAGCACCACAGGGTTAGATAGTAAATTAGGTTTGTTGTTACGCAGTAAAGAATACTTATGCAATTTGTAGCCTACTAGCCTGTTACTTTACTTAAAAGCTTCCTTCTGAAAAGGGTTGAGAGCACCCAGCTCCAACAATGCCATAATACTAGTTTGTTCATTTGAAATGAAACACTAAAACGAACATTTTTCATGCAAGTCATAATTAATACCAAATAATCTGATGCCTTCCTTAGTTTAGAAATAATTTAACATTTGAGGCACGGAAGTTTCATAAATCACAACCGTTTTTTAACTTTGTTTTTTAACATGTATAGTTTTTCTTATTCTTGATGAAATTGATTACATGTGAATACACAAAAACAACCAACTACGAAAATATTTGATGTGTTCATTCTCAAAAACCGATTTCTGACGATGACAATTCTCTACAAAGGAGTAGAAGTGCCACATCGAACAACAACTACAAAGAAACCACAAGCAACGGCGTATATCTAATTGATGATGAGGATGATCAAAGATGAACATCATTAGAATATATGTAATAAACAATAAAAAAATAGTATGATTTACAAGTTTTGTGCATTTGTTCTTTTTCCATGACCTTTCAACATAACTGAAAACCATAAACTTTGTTTATAAAATAATAGATAAAATTACATTATTAAAAAAAAATTAAAAAAAGACCGTGCGTGCATGGGTATTATAACTAGTATAAAATAAAAAATAAAAAAAAAGTTAAGAGCTAATTATGCGTTCTCAGATGATACCAACTCACCTCCCAAAAATTTTAATTCGGAAGATGGGATGAGGTGATGAGAACACAATATTATTCTAGACATGCATAACCCACATACACTAGAGTATATTAGTAACCAACAACATGTTTCTTCGACCTATGTGGGATAGATAGAATGTTAGACTAGAAAGTTAAAAGATATTTCCACAAAAATATGGTAAACTTTTATATAAAAGACTTCTATTTTATGTGTTTGGAGCACCATATTGAAAGAAAACATATCTTTTACCAACAAGCAAATATATTTGTCTATAGCCTCTTATAAATGAAAGATTGGTAATCTAGAAAAAATGTTTTATCGCTCTATAAAATAAAGTAAGAGTTTATTTCGTAATTTATTTCCTTTCTAGTTTTGGCTTAATTATTTCTCAATCAGGTTGCTTACTTTCATTACATTGGCAAAACTGATTGCTATCATATATAAAAAGGAATAAAGAACGAAAACAAAGAAAAGTAAAAAAGATCAAGAATTCATATTAATTATCATGTGTACGCAATATCTATAGCTATTGAATGGTTAGCTTGCCAAGGTTATAAGCAACAAGAAATTCATACACCTGAAAACATAATACTAATCTAGTCACAATAATTTTACATGCACGATGGTATATTCATAACCAACAAATTCTTTCTTCAACCTATGTGGGATAGAATCATTTGGAATCAATAATTTTGTGTTTGAATAGAATTTTATATTGTTTACAAGAGTTACTAAGGATTGGTGACAGAAACATGAAGGTAACAGTTTGGATAACATGTATTATGTTGTTATTGTACTAACAATGACAGATTGCAAAAAAAGAACCTGTGATTTTTCCTAAGCGTTTACTTATCTGAAATCTATAGATCTTTTACTTATCTGAAATCGTTTAAATCTATTACGTTTTTGGGTCATAATCGTTAAAATATTTAAGTATTATATATGATACTTGCTTTGCCCCTAGGTTATTTAGAGAACTTATTGTGTGAATCACTAAACATTTTGTGAATGCTCAATTTGTGAAGTATGAATGAGTTTGCAAGTAGCGAGGCAAAGTTTATAACAAGAATGCTTATATGATGAGAACTTATGTCATAATCTATAAATAAGCAGCTTAGCACTCCTTTATCATATACATATTGAAAAACACTCAAGTTGAAATGGGTATACGGCTTATTAAATACATGTTCAGCTGTTTGTGTAAAGTATTTCTATATTAGGATACTTGTTATAGCCCCAAGTTAAAATCTTAATATGTTAAAAGAGTACTTAATTATGTTGAAATGTTAAGTTTTACTTTTTCTTCTGTTCTTGCACTCATGATTCGGAGTTCTCACAAAAAAGAATTAGGTACAAGAAAAAGTAGAACAGGTGACGAAGTTTTCCCGGGCGACATTTGTCGCCCGGAAAAACCCACTAAACGACAAAAGTCTGTCCGACGTGGCACAAATTCTGATAGACTTTTTAGTCAAAGTTCGAAGAAGTTTTCCCGGGCGACATGTCGCCCGGGAAAAGTTGGTATAAAATTTGACCAAAACATCAACGAAAATCTTGGCGGCAATTTTTCCCGCTCATCTTTCCCGGGCGACATGTCGCCCGGGAAAGATTTTATTAAAAAAAATAATTCACGTGAATGTTTAAGGGTTGTGATTAGTGTTAATTAACGTGTTTTAAAATTTTCCCGGGCCGACAAGTCGCCCTGGGAAAAATAGTTTTTAATAATAAATTACACAGTTTTTAATATATATAAAACTGTATTTTTTTTAATAAAACCTTTCCCGGGCGACATGTCGCCCGGGAAACCTTTTAATAAAAAAATATACAGTTTTTAAATCAGTATTGTTTATAGAATATATTTTATAATTATATATTATTATTTATAAAATAATTATTATATATTTGATAAATAATAACTATCTAAGAAAAGCACTCCGTTTTCTTATGTTCGTTCAGTATATGCACTACCCTAATATAATTCAACATGATATACCTATACTTTTTTCAAGATTTCACATACCGTCATGTAACAAAAAACAAACATCATTTGAGTTAAAATTATACAACCACTTTTAGAAACACAAGCAGGTCTAAACCGATAATCATACTGTTATTTTACAAAGACAGACAACTTAAACATATTAGACTGATAATCATACAGACTTACAAACATACACTAAGCATAATGAATTACATTCCAAATTAAACAAAACCTAGCTCCAAATCAAGTTTTTTCCCATTCATTGAAACTCTGAAGTATGCAGCTGAATTAAGTGTGTGTTGTTCCGGGATTTCTTATACATTTCTAACATTGCCTCGAGTACCGATATCTTATCAAGCAGTGCTTGCAGTTTGAGCACGTCTGCAATTTCTGTAAAGCTCCTGGAGAATAATTAGAGTCGATGATGAACCTGGAGAATAAATTGGAGTCGTTGAAGCTCCTAGAGAATAAGATTGGAGTCGATGAAGATCCTAGATATGGAATTGGAGTCGTTGAACTCCAGGAAACCAACCAGAGACTGACTCATTCCTCCTTTCATAAAAAAAAATTACAATTCCTAAAATGTCTTCGAGAGACGTGATAAAGAGTATAGCTAATAATTTTACAACTAACCACATTATTTAAATATTACACAAAAAAAGCTTGTGATTGTTCACCTATGAGCGAGACATGCTTAGTAATAAGTTTACCACGGGTTTTAGGTTTATACGACTCTCGCAGAACTACATCACCATCCTCAAGGACACTGCAAAATCTCATATGGCACGTATCTGCAACATAATAGCAGTGGATTTTTTTGGGGTTATGATTGTCAAATGTGTGTGATCTGTGGGTGATTGTGAGGATAATATCTGCTTTTATGGTAAAAAACAGTTTTTTGGAGGGAGAATTTGGCGGGAGTATTTGGCTACAGGAGGAATTGGCGGGAGATCTAATGTACAACGATAGCATATCGACTCATCCGTTGAACATCTAAGTAAAACGATAGAAAATCGAACTCATCCGTTGAACATCTAAATGTACAGAGACAATAATCCGACTCGTCCCGTTGAACATCATAATGGTACAATGATAAGCAAATCGACTCATCCGTTAAACATCTAATGTACAACGATAGTATATCGACTCATCCGTTGAACATCTAATATACAACGACAACATATCGAGTCATCCGACAACACATTGAGTCATCCGTCGAACGTTTAATTTTTAGTCATCCGTTGAACGTCTAATGTACAACGACATCATATCCAGTCATCCGTTGAACGTCTAATGTACAACAATAACATATCGACTCATCCGTTGAACGTCTAATGTACACCGATAACACATCGAGTCATCCGTTGAACGTCTAATGTACAACGACAACACATCGAGTCATCCGTTTAACGTCTAATGTACAACGATAGCATATCGACTCATCCGTTAAACATCTAATGTACAACGATAGTATATCGACTCATCCGTTGAACATCTAATATACAACGACAACATATCGAGTCATCCGACAACACATTGAGTCATCCGTCGAACGTTTAATTTTTAGTCATCCGTTGAACGTCTAATGTACAACGACATCATATCCAGTCATCCGTTGAACGTCTAATGATCAACAATTACACATATCGACTCATCCTATAATCGTCCTAATGTACACCGATAACAACATCGAGTCATCCGTTTAACTCTAATGTACAACACAGAAAAACCAATCGAGTCATACCGTTTAACGTCTAATGTACAACATAACATATCTACTCATCCGATTAACGTCAGAATGTACAACGATAAAACCTTGAGTCTCCTTGAACGCTAATGTACAACGACAACACATTTAGTCATCTGCCGAAACGGTTTAATAATATTAACTAATAATATATAAATATTATGAAAAATAATTTTTAAATAATAATTATATACGAACCGACCGGAACGAACCGCGAAACCCGAACCACCCGCCGAAACGAACCAGATTATATATTTTATAAAAAAATAAATGTACAATAATAAATTATATAATTTTAATAAATAATAATTTAAATAACATAAATATATACAACCGACCGTGAAAACGAACCGAGAAACCGGACCGACCCGGCCGAAACGAACCGATTATATATTTTATAAAAAATAATTGTAAATAATAATTATATATTTTATAAAAAATAATTTTAAATAATAATTATATACGAACCGACCGGAACGAACCGAGAAACCGGACCGACCCGGCCGAAACGAACCGATTATATATTTTATAAAAAATAATTGTAAATAATAATTATATATTTTATAAAAAATAATTTTAAATAAAACTTTATTCAAAATTATAGTTTTGATAGATTTATAAAACTTTATAATTTTTTAATAAACCTTTTCCCGGAAAACTTTTGGTAAAAATTATAATTTTTAATAAACGTTTCGTCCGGGAAAATGTTTAGCAAAAATTATAATTTTGATAAACCTTTTCCCGGGCGACATGTCGCCCTTGCAACGTTTTTTAATTTTGCTAAAAAAGGCCCTCCAAATTTTTTGTTATTGCGCCATTTTGCGCTAAACGACAAAGTTGTAGTTTTCCCGGGCGACATGTCGCCCGGGAATGTCGCCCGGGATTAATCTGGTACCAAAAGCAGATCTGAGTTTTACAGAAGCACCACAAAACGTAAAACATAAAAAAACTCTCTTAAGCGATTTTAACAGCAGCACCACCCACCTCACACCACACCACCACCACCACCGGCACCACCACCACCGACACCACCACGCACCCACCACCAACTCACACATAACCCACCACCTCTCACCTACCGCTACTCACATCAGTGCGAGTACTCGAGCACATTATCCGCCACCAAACCTCCTCCTCCTCTATAACCATAATTCTTTTCTAAACCACTAAAATTATATTTTTCACTTCTTTCTAACCCTCTAATTGTTGGTGGCGGTGTTTGAATTATTTTTTAATAAATAGAACACGCGTATGTTTTTTTTTAATTTTGTTTAAGTATAATAAAGATTGGTTATGGAAGTTTAATAAGCTGCTAGAATAAGTTGTTAATTATAAATTGTGTTAATTTTTTTTAGACAGTGACAGTGACACAGTAGCATCTCCGAGACCGAGAGCCGAGAACGAGCCGAGGGGCCATAACGAGCTGAGTCGAAAGCAGAAGGTATATTGTAACTTTTTTTTTATCCTTTTGGTATCCCCGGCGACATGTCGTCGGGGAATGTTTATAGTTATTAGTTTGTGTAAAATGCAAATCCAAACACTCCTTGACACTGTAAAATGCAAATCCAAACACTCCTTGACAGCTTATTTGATATAAATGTATGTTTTTTTATTTGATATAAATGAATATGCGTTTAGGTATTTATTTTATTGAACCCTTTAGGAATATTTTAGGATTTTAGTGATTAATTTTGGAAAATTCCCGTCTGATTTTAATCATCCTATAGAAAACCCGTCCGAAATTAATTTATTAGAAATTAATTTCGGAAAGTCCCTTGTTTGGGACTGCTTTTTGAATATTTGGTCTCATTTAGGATATGAATGCGTATAATTGGTTTACTATTTGAAATGATTTCGACAGTGTTTCTCCTTTACTCTTACGAATATGTCTTTTAACACATATTTGGGGAGTTGAGGGATAGTGCCGGGAATATAAGAAATTCGCCGATGATTGCAAGCCGTTAGTGGATAGTGCCGGGAATATAAGATGTCCATGCAAGTCTTGTCGTCTAGTATTGTAGGTATCCATCAAACACCTTTCAGACCACATTTCGAAGTATGGGTTTGACCCAAGTTATAAAATATGGATTCACCACGGTGAACCGGATCTTCCTCCGCCACCACCAGTAATAGATAACACAAGACAACCTCAGATGAGTGACATGACAGCGTGCCTTAATGATCTTAGCTATATTCCTCTGAATAATAAACAAAATGAGCCAACTCAAGGAGATATTGGTGAGACAAGTAACGACCCGACTCAAGCTAAACGTAACGAGTTCGAAGAGTTATATGCCAGTGCCAACGAGACTATACCCCGTTGTGAACATAAGTGACTCGATAAAGACTTTATGGCAAAAGTTTACCTATTTAAAGTTAAAGGTAAATTAACTGATTCTATATTCAATGAAATGCTAGAGTTTTTTCAAAATGTATTTCCCACCGCTAAAGGATACAAGCTCCCACCGTCATACTATGCAATAAAGAAGACATTTAAAACAATCGGGTTAGGGTACGAGTCGATACATGCTTGTGTAAACGATTGCTTCTTGTTTCGGGGTGACGTTAACAAAGATATGCATTTCTGTCCGGTGTGTAACACGAGTAGATGGAAAGACAGTAAAACACCAGGGAAGAAAGTTTCTAAGAAGGTGTTGCGTTACTTTCCGATCATTCCTAGACTACAACGTTTGTACAAGTCTAGTCACACTGCAAAGGAAATGACTTGGCATGCTACTGGAAAGTGTACGGAGCCCGGTAAGATGCAACACCCGGTTGATGGTAGAGCATGGAAGGACTTTGACACCAAGTATCCGGATTTTGCTGCAGAACCAAGAAATGTTCGATTAGGGTTGGCTGCTGATGGTTTCAATCCGTTCGGCAACCTTAGTCAGTCTTACAGCATATGGCCGGTGATACTGACAACATACAATCTGCCTCTGTGGTTATGTATGAAAGATAGTTCTTTTATGCTGACGTTGTTAATTCCTGACCCTAAATCCCTGGGCAAGGACATTGATGTTTACTTGAGGCCGTTGATTGATGACCTAAAGGATTTATGGGCAAAGCCAGGTGTCGAGACTATAGACGTTGCTACAGGCCTTAAGTTCAATATGAGAGCGATGGTTTTATGGACCATCAATGATTTTCCTGCTCGAAGTAGTTTGTCTGGGTGGAGTGGGCAAGGTTACAGGGCATGCCCTACATGTAATGAAGACACTCCATCTGTGCGTGTGTTAGGCAAAACAGCTTATGTTGGCCACAGAAGATTCTTAAAGAAGCCCCATAAATGGAGGAGGTCACTTGAATTCAATGGTGAAACCGAAAACGGAGATCCTCCTAGAGAATTTAACCGGGATGCAATCATGACTCAACTTGCTAGATTGCCCACGCGTGTGAAGGGTAAACATCTGAGGTTTTGGGGTGTGAAGATAAAACGCAATGTTCTTGTCAAGCTGAACTGGACTAAACGAACTATTTTTTACGAGCTTGAGTATTGGTCTTTTCTTACACTAAAACATAATTTAGATGTCATGCATATTGAAAAGAATGTGTTGGAGAGTATCTTGAACACTTTGTTAATGAATGACAAATCTAAAGACACCGCCAAGGCAAGACAAGACTTGAAAAGTTTGGGCATTCGAAGTGGCTTGTGGCTCGGCCAAAATAAAAATAGGAAGTGCTCGAAGCCTCAGGCTGCGTATTCTTTCAAACCAGAGGACAAACAAAAGTTTTGTCAGTTCATCAAAAGAGTTAAACTACCAGATGGGTTCGGATCCAACTTCAAGCACAAAGTCACCAATAATGATACCAATATAACGGGCCTGAAGTCTCATGACTGTCATATAATGATGCAACGTTTACTTCCTTACGGACTTCAGCAATACTTGCCCCCAGACGTTGCAAAACCACTAATCGAGCTATGTTTATTCTTTAAGCAAATCTGCTCTCAAACTTTGATGGTGGATGACATGTTGAAAGCTCAGAGCAAGGTGATCGATATTTTGTGCAATCTCGAGCTCATATATCCTCCTGCTTTCTTTGACATTATGATTCACTTGGTTATCCATTTACCTCTAGAGGCTATTTTCGGCGGGCCTATTCGCCCCCGGTGGATGTATCCATTTGAAAGATATATGAAGAAGCTAAAAAATTATGTACGAAATAAAGCTAAGCCGGAAGGTTCGATTGCGGAGGGTTATGTTGCAGAAGAAGCATTGACTTTTAGCTCTCATTATTTTCGGGATGTTACCACGAAATTTAATCGTCCCGACCGTAATGTGGATTGCCCTCCTCCAACGTGTCAGTTTCAGGTGTTCAAATCACTATGTAAATCGATTGGTTTACGGTCGGTTATTCGTATTGATCACCAAGAATTGAAGAAAGTGATATGGTATGTACTTCACAACAGTCCTGAAATAGACACGTACCGGGCCAAGTTCAAGAGGTACGTGTTTTTATTTTGAAACTTCTTTTTCTTAACTTATCTTTTCGACGACTTATTCTAACACCATGAACATTTTTCAGTGAATTTCCTGACAACGACATGAAAGAAGCATTCCCCGGCTGGTTTGGGAAGCAGGTAAACTTAGACTTATTGTGTGTATTTAACTGTAAAAATAACGACATCATATTTTGTGTTCTCTATCTGATCCTATCTTCTTCATAGATCCGTCAACGTCACGTAGACAATGACCCAGGTGTTAGCGAAAGCAGCGAGTTATTCGCTTTGGCTTGTGGACCATCACAAACTCCAATCTCAGTCAACTCTTGCGTAGTCAACGGTGTGAGGTTTGTCGTGCACAGTCGCGATGAACGTCGCACAACTCAAAACAGCGGCATTTGTTCGCCTGGTCCGGACGGAGAAATGTATTATGGTCAGCTTGAACAAATCCTTGAGTTTTCGTATTTGTCGTTCAAAACTGTGTTGTTTCGAGTTAAGTGGTTCAGTATTGTGTTGAGAACCCAAGTTATAAAAAACAGGATTCACCACGGTGGGAACCGGATTTCCCTCCACCACCCCAGTAATAATAACACAATACAACCTCAGATGAGTGACATGACATCGTGCCTTAATGATCTTAAACCTACATTCCTTCGAATAATGAACAAAATGACCCAACTCAAGGAGATATTGGCGAGACAAGTAACGAACCGACCTCAAAGCTAAACGTAAACGAGTTCGAAAGAGTTATATGCAGTGCCAACGATGCGTAAGCGTACACCCGTTTGTGACTGTATGTGACTAGATGTAGACTTTATGACAAAAGTTTACCTATTTAAGGTTAAAGGTAAATTAACTGATTCTATATTGCAATAAATGCTAGAGTTTATTTTCCAAAAGAGTATTTCCCACCGCTGAAAGGAATAGTAACAAGCTCCCACCGTCATACTAGACAATAAAGAAGACATTTTTTAAAAAATGCGATCGGAAGTTAGGGTACGAGATCCGATACTTCTTGTGTAAATGATATGCTTCTTGAAACGGGCGACCATTAATCAAAGATGTGCATTTCTGTCTGTGTGTAAAACACGAGTAGATGGAAGACAGTAACACGACCGGAGGAAGAAATAGTTCCTACGAAGGTGTTGCGTTATTTCCGATCATACGTCCTAGACTACAATGTTGTAACAAGTCTAATCACACTACAAAGGAAATGACAGGCAAGCTACTAGAATGTGTCTGACCCCCGGTAAGATGCAACACCCGGTTGATGGTAAAGCATGGAAGGACTTTGACACCAAGTATCCGGATTTTGCTGCAGAACCAAGAAATGTTCGATTAGGGTTGGCTGCTGATGGTTTTAATCCGTTCGGCAACCTTAGTCAGTCTTACAGCATGTGGCCGGTGATACTGACAACATACAATCTGCCTCCGTGGTTATGTATGAAAGAGAGTTCTTTCATGCTGACGTTGTTAATTCCTGGCCCTAAATCCCCGGGCAAGGACATTGATGTTTACTTGAGGCCGTTGATTGATGACCTAAAGGATTTATGGGCAAAGCCAGGTGTCGAGACTATAGACGTTGCTACAGGCCTTAAGTTCAATATGAGAGCGATGGTTTTATGGACCATCAATGATTTTCCTGCTCGAAGTAGTTTGTCTGGGTGGAGTGGGCAAGGTTACAGGGCATGCCCTACATGTAATGAAGACACTCCATCTGTGCGTGTGTTAGGCAAAACAGCTTATGTTGGCCACAGAAGATTCTTAAAGAAGCCTCATAAATGGAGGAGGTCACTTGAATTCAATGGTGAAACCGAAAACGGAGATCCTCCTAGAGAATTTAGCCGGGATGCAATCATGACTCAACTTGCTAGATTGCCCACGCGTGTGAAGGGTAAACATCCGAGGTTTGGGGGTGTGAAGATAAAACGCAATGTTCTTGTCGAGCTGAACTGGACTAAACGATCTATTTTTTACGAGCTTGAGTATTGGTCTTTTCTTACACTAAAACACAATTTAGATGTCATGCATATTGAAAAGAATGTGTTGGAGAGTATCTTGAACACTTTGTTAATGAATGACAAATCTAAAGACACCGCCAAGGCAAGACAAGACTTGAAAAGGCTGGGCATTCGAAGTGGCTTGTGGCTCGGCCAAAACAAAAACGGGAAGTGCTCGAAGCCTCAGGCTGCGTATTCTTTCAAACCAGAGGACAGAAAAAAGTTTTGTCAGTTCATCAAAGGAGTTAAACTACCAGATGGGTTCGGATCCAACTTCAAGCACAAAGTCACCGATAATGATACCAATATAACGGGCCTGAAGTCTCATGACTGTCATATAATGATGCAATGTTTACTTCCTTACGGACTTCAACAATACTTGTCCCCAAACGTTGCAAAACCACTAATCGAGCTACGTTTATTCTTTAAGCAAATCTGCTCTCAAACTTTGATGGTGGATGACATGTTGAAAGCTCAGAGCAAGGTGATCGATATTCTGTGCAATCTCGAGCTCATATATCCTCCTGCTTTCTTTGACATTATGATTCACTTGGTTATCCATTTACCTCTAGAGGCTATTTTCGGCGGGCCTATTCGCCCCCGGTGGATGTATCCATTTGAAAGATATATGAAGAAGCTAAAAAATTATGTACGAAATAAAGCTAAGCCGGAAGGTTCGATTGCGGAGGGTTATGTTGCACAAGAAGCATTGACTTTTAGCTCTCATTATTTTCATGATGTTACCACGAAATTTAATCGTCCCGACCGTAATGTGGATTGCCCTCCTCCAACGTGTCAGTTTCAGGTGTTCAAATCACTATGTAAATCGATTGGTTTACGGTCGGTTATTCGTATTGATCACCAAGAATTGAAGAAAGTGATATGGTATGTACTTCACAACAGTCCTGAAATCGACACGTACCGGGCCAAGTTCAAGAGGTACGTGTTTTTATTTTGAAACTTCTTTTTCTTAACTTATCTTTTCGATGACTTATTTTAACACCATGAACATTTTTCAATGAATTTCCTGACAACGACATTAAAGAAGCATTCCCCGGCTGGTTTGGGATGCAGGTAAACTTAGACTTATTGTGTGTATTTAACTGTAAAAATAACGACATCATATTTTGTGTTATCTATCTGATCATATCTTCTTCATAGATCCGTCAACGTCACGTAGACAATGACCCAGGTGTTAGCGAAAGCAACGAGTTATTCGCTTTGGCTTGTGGACCATCACAAACTCCAATCTCAGTCAACTCTTGCGTAGTCAACGGTGTGAGGTTTGTCGTGCACAGTCGCGATGAACGTCGCACAACTCAAAATAGCGGCATTTGTTCGCCTGGTCCGGACGGAGAAATGTATTATGGTCAGCTTGAACAAATCCTTGAGTTTTCATATTTGTCGTTTAAAACTGTGTTGTTCCGAGTTAAGTGGTTCGACACTAGCAACAAAGGACGTATCCAAAATTTTGTCATTAGAAACAACATAACACAAATCAAGGCAAACGGTGAGGCATTTAAAAATGATCAATACATTCTCGCAACACAAGTCAAACAATGCTTCTACCTTGAAGATATGGCCAGACGACCACTCGGTTGGAAGGTCGTCGAACATGTGAGTCATAAAAAGTTTTTGAACGGGGGTGTCATTGTGGTAGAGGATGACCCTGATGTTATACATGTCGACAACTCATCTGATCTCGCACTTTCTACTAGTTTGAATGACTTGGAAATTGCGGCCTTGCATATAGATGGTCAATCAATAGATGTTGACGCACCACCAGATATCATTGATGTTGTTGATGAGGACGATGATATTATTGATGAGGAAGACCCCATTCCTCATGATTTAGCAGATTCTGATGATGAAGACCTCGTCAACCTTGATATTGATGATGGTGTAAATGTTGTTTATTCTAGTGAAGAAGAAGATTGATCTTTAGTTGTAACTTGTAAAAGACACTTATTTTGAATGAATGAATGAAACTGTTATGGATTGTTCTAATGTGTATATTTATTTGGATGTGTATGTATTTGGATGTGTGCATGCTTTTATTATTTTATTCATGAATTTCTATATGTTATCCTAATGCTACTTGTACAGATGTCAGCAGATGTTGCACGGGGTCATGGCGGTGACAGTAGCGATGATGATCGTCCCCCTCCACACCAGATACCCACCGGTTATGAGGGTTGCTTAGGCAACCAAGGTAAGAATTTTTGGATTATTGTAATACAAGCATAAACTTAATACATTGAATTTGCTTGCCTTGAATTTTTATGACTTTATCACTCACTTGAATTTGCAGGTAAGGGCACCCGAAAACCCAATTTGGGTGGCCGGAGAGCGGGCAGGCAGCATACCCGCCAGGAGACCCGGAACCTCGGGTTAAAGGCCATCACGGATAAAAGTGGCCCCGTCACGATCAGGTTTGAGTTTGGCGACAGAGATACCCTGATGCCTCTGGGTGAGCATGCGGCTCATTGGGCCAACTACCTTGGGGAGATCGTTCGGGAGATGCCGTTGCACTACCCTTCCTGGCGCCAAGTGCCGCCGGAGCAGAAGGCGGGGGTCATGGCTCGGATTGGGGTAACTTATTTCATTATCATTTTATGTTTATTTCATTATCGTGTTCATTTATTTAATTGTGTATATTTATCTAAATTCGTTTATTTATTTATATCATATAAATAAATAAACAAATTTAGATAAATATATAAATTATATCTCTAACTCTGTCTTTGTTGTATATGATTGCAGACCCAGTTTGACATGCGTCCCCACATGGAATCCGATCGCTGGCCACTTATCTATGCGGCCATCCAGCAGCATCTACAAAAGATTTACAATGGCAAGAAGGCTGCTCTTAAGGAAAGGCATTGGATTCCTGACTCGGACGGGACTTACGACCTGGAGCGCATCAGACTATCACGTCCTTCGCACATTTCTGAGGTCAATTGGGATGCGCAGATTGGGTTCTGGAATGATCCCAAGAACCGTGCCCGGGCTGCCCAAAATAAACAAAACCGGGCAAAAAGCAAGGTCGTATGCCGACAGGGATCCCGGTCTATTGCCGCCCTTCGAGATATGCATGTAATAAACATTATAATTATTTTACATATATATAATTAACGCTTTGGTGTGTTGTGATTTGTCATTTTTAATTTGTTTCATCTTATATACGTGTGTATGTGCAGATGGAGAGCTCAGCTACTAGAGAGTACCCGTCGCTGATCCATACCTTCTTCTTGACACATACTGTTGGCGGCGTATTCTTGAACCCTGAGGACAAAGCTCTATATGTAAGTTTTGTTTCAAAACACGCACTTTAATGATTTGTCGAGAAATAATGTAGTAACCCGACTAATATATTAACTATCTTGTGTTTTTGTGATTACATAGGATGAGATGCTGAGGCTACAGGGTCTAGGCTCCAACACCGAGACGGGTGTGCCCTACACCGAGGATGAGATAATGGCCATCGTTCGCGGGGGCAAGCAGCGGGGGCACATTCCTAGTGTTGGTAGGGTTTTGCCAGGACAGGGCACGGTCATTCCACCCCCGCCTCCATGCACGCACTCCTCTGATGTCGTTAAGCTCAAAAGAGAGAGAAGGTGCTAACGCGTCAGGTGAACATGTTCATGAAGTTATTTAGGAGTGACGATAAGTTTTCCCAGATGCTTAGGCATCTTGAGTCACAGCCTGAGATAGGTAGTGGCAGCGGGATTGGTGGGCGCGGGGATGATGAGTAAGGAGATGATGAGGACAACGAGGAAGATGGGGAGGATGAAGACGATAGTTAGGAGATGTTGGGTAAGTATATATATGCTATTTTGTGTCTTAAGTGTAGCGTGTGTTTTTGAACTTTTTTATCCTTGGACCCTTAGTTTGAAATGGTTTCCCCGTTTATCTATTGAGAACTTGTTATAATTTGGTGAGGAATAGATTTGGACTTAATCTTGTGCGTATGAAGTTGCGAAGTTTATTAGTACTTACGTCACCGCTGTTTTGGGTAGACATGATATGAGGATTATTATTCGATATTGTGAAGCATATTGTATCTATTATATATCAAATGTCTTTGATCGTATTGAGTGTTTGGTAGAAGTTTAATGTGGGATTGGGTATGTATAAAAATTTGTGTGGGAGTATACATGATTGTGAGTAAGTTGATAGGAGTTGATTTGTGCTAGCGGCCGAGAGAAGGAATTGCTAAAAAAAATGCTGGAGAGAATAGCGCTGCTGTGCAGGCATTAGAGGGGACAACAAAAATGTCGGAGACTGGGTAATCCCGTGCGAGCGGAGTCGCGCCGGGGATAATTAAACAAAAATGGAGGTATTAAATGGTTTCCCGGGCTAGCCATGTCCCTGCCCGGGTGAAACGTTGGGAAGAGAAAAAGATATTAAGAAACTAGATCGGACATGTCGCCGGCGCGGGGATAAGGTTACCGAGCGTAAAGCAGCAGAAAAATGCAATGCTACAGAGTGTGACGGAGTCGAATTTATTACAATGTTTATCGTTGGGTTCGCGGGTTCCCCTGGGCGACATTGTCTCGCCGGGATTCTAGCGTGTAAGTTAACTAATTATAAACTAGGCTTCAATAATAATATTCATGATTGGTAATACGCTTTGAGTAGAGCCCTGGGGCGGAGCATGTCTCCCTGGAAAACATCCACGCTTGGGCAAATGAGATGATGTGTGTGGACGTGAAGAACTGGGCGGGTGGGGGGGGCCCCACGAGTGGAGCGTCCTGTTAAATCGGCCCGGGAACGTGATCCGGGAGCGATCGATCTTATTCTCCGGCTCGACAATTCGCCGGGGCGGACAAGTCGCCCGTGAGCGAAAGTAATCCCATCGACAAGACTCCGCCGATGCGGTCGGCCGCGCGTGTCGATGATGACCGCTGGGGGAAGAAAAAGGACACAAAATGTAGTGTTAGTGTGACAAGCATCTAAGCGCAAGTGTCGAGAAGACGACGCCTTTCTTTCCTGATTATCCTGTCTCATTTGGATACTCTGGCGCGTTTGGGACCGGACGCAATTAGTCTGCACATAAAACAGTCCCCTCAAGCTCTTGCATCAGGGGCCACAAGAAAATGGAGAACAACCCCAACTTACATCTTCGGTGGTAATGGAAGCATCCACAATCATTCCAGAGTACAGGCGAGATCTAGCACGAACTGCCAATGAACTGAAATGGCAGAGCGTCGCATAAGAAAGGTACTCGATCGTTAGGACCGGAAAGGTCAATCGTAGCGAAGTGGTACCGATCTTTTTTTTTTGGAAGGTCGCAATTTAAAGGTGTATCCAGCATGTTTTTGTTGCAATGTGTTATTCAATTAACGGGAAGGTATAGGTTTTCAAGTAGCGAGAAGTTACTAAACTGATAGCTGATTAATTTATATTGTAAGGTCGAGATATCATTATTCCCTTTATAAATGAGTACCTTTTTAATGGACGCTTTTGCCCAAAATTTTTTTTTTAAAAAATTATTAATTTTTAAAAAAAACTTTAGAAATTAATTTCTGAAATTTTATCCGAAAAAAAAAATTTCGAAAAAAAATAAATTTCGAAATTAGATTTTTTTTATTATTAAAATTTAAAAACTTAAAAAAAAAACCAAAAATTTTTTTAAAAAAAATT
Source organism: Tanacetum coccineum (assembly GCA_026074375.1). Classification (NCBI taxonomy): domain Eukaryota; kingdom Viridiplantae; phylum Streptophyta; class Magnoliopsida; order Asterales; family Asteraceae; genus Tanacetum; species Tanacetum coccineum. Next base: position 20,908 of record BQNB010028236.1, on the reverse strand, counting down.
TAACTTTAATTTTATACAAAATAATACTTTTTTTCAAATTAGAATTTTTTTTTTTTCGACACGTAAATTTTTTTTCTTAAAAAAATTTTTGTAAATGCTTGTTAAATTTTTTTTAAAATATTATTTTTTTTTCTAAATTAAAAATTTTTTTAAAAGAAAAATTTTGGTATAAATTGTAAACAAAAAAATTTCGAAATTAATTATTTTATTTTTTAATTTTTTAGAAATTATATTTTCGAAATTTATTCGAAAAAAATTTAATTACGGGAAATAGGGGGTTTTCGAAGAGCAATTTTGTTATAGAGTGAGGCAATAGGGATTTCGAAAAGTTTTTTTTGTTTAAAATGTTGGAGACGCAAAGATTATGTAGAAGAAAAAAAGGATTAAGTTGTCGGGAAAAAAAAAGTTATATGATTTATAAGAAAAAAGTTTGAACGCAAGCATGTTAAAAGAAAAAAAAATTTCTTGAAATTAATTTAATTTGTAATTTTAAATTTTGTGGTTAAAGGGGGTTTAAAACGAAAGAAGAGGGAGTTAGCGGAAATTAGAATACCGTGAGAAAGATATTTTACGAAAAATTCGTGACGATGGAGAAATTTTGATATTGCCCGAAAATTGGGTTAGGTTTTTCTGAAAAAATTTGCGGCGAAAGAGAATAATTTCTGGAAAGGAGGTGGTGATTTTTATGTAAATTAGAGAAAAGATTTATTTAAAAAAAAGGGAGAATTTTGGGAGAATTCGCATAAAGAAGGGGACTGGCCACACAATCCGTATAAAGCGGTGGTGACTCATGATGCAGAAAATAAAAAAAACGAGTCGTGATATAGAGAGAAAATTAACTTGAAAGCTTTGAAAGAAAGCGCGTAACATGTGGGCATGGGAGGCCAAAGGAGCAAGGAGCGGATACCTTGGGAGAAAGAATTGAGAAGGAAAAAAAAGATGGGAGACCAGTATTAGATATGAGCGAATGGTGACCTAAGATGAGGTGGAGCGCTTCGTATTATGCCCGATTTGCCCGTTTCTAGCGAGGGATAAAACGTACCCGCGGGCACTTTCCCTTCTTGAGAGTTCTCAATACTTTCATCTGGGGCCACCAAGAGCATAACTTAGACAACCAATGTATTAACTTGAAAAACGTGTTTCAAAGAGCAAAAACGGAGACTCTTTCCTTGACCCCTATAGAAAAGGCGTGTACTGGGGGGGACACGGGAACTGAACGTGAGACGTGGCGCGGGGTTTTGACGCGGGGTTTGACCTGCCACAACACGCCAACTCCAATCCAGATTCCCGAGCCAGCCCACAAAAAGATCCTCAGCTAAATTCTTCATCGGTTCACACAAGTTTATGCAATTACTTTAATAATACTTGATTACGAGTGTGAGAGACGAAGTGGTGCGAGTTTTATAATGTCTACTAAGCTGAACAAGTATCTATAGCCTGGTAGCTATTCATGAGACTTTTTTGAGGCGTTTTACTATGGGTGATGTTGTGTTCATATGACTGTCATAACTTTTTCACGATAGCTAATCCATGCCGCCTTGTCTTTAAGATTACTTATATAGCGAAAGCAGTTAGACTCCTTATTTTTGTGTATTATTATTACGGGGATAACTTGGCTATAATCCCCTCACAAAATACACAAGAAATGACTCAGGGACCAACACAAAAGACTCATGGACTCACTTCAGAGACACTGGGGACCCACGATTTTAGCAAAAAATATATCCAAATTAGATACAATAAATTAGATATTATTAGACATGTAACTAAAAATATAAAAAGCATGCTTGTTTGGAGGATCACTACCACATAAAAGTTCAGCTTTGTCATGTATGTAAACGGACTTCATTTATTGAAAGCAATCAAACCGATGTAACAAGATATGGAACAAAAACATTGAAAGCAAACGAAATCTAGATTCTAAATTTCTAATTCCTTGATACGGAACAACAATGTTGGGAGGATCAATCACTTTTGTGCCATTGACATGGATTGAAAACAGCTTATTCGGATGCATAAAAGTATCCGGGTATCCATTATACGGAACAACAATGTTGGGAGGATCAATCACTTTTGAGGTTGTAAACGTAAAACCAATACTTTCCATGATCTACTTCTCTTATTAACATATCCCCGTCTCTATTAACACCCCAAAACCAATATGTCGCCATTAGGATACCATTTAAATTGACAATGTGGTACCCATTCTTTCTGCTTCAACACCCAAACCTCCATGGCCTTAACACACACAAATCCAACTTCACCATTGAGATCAACCAAGTGATCGCTTAAATAGCCATTACATAAATACGTGTGTATTGCCTAAGACACATTTACATAAATATTATGATTAACATATCGGATCATGAATCTTACTGTTTGATGCAATTCAACTCGCGTAAAGCAGCCTGGGTTCTTTCTGCACATTCAAATATCAACAAACTAGCCTATCTTTTTGCGTCTCGTTTGAATACTCTCCGTTTGGACTCACCAATACTGCACCTGTATAATGCTTTATGAGGATACTAACATGGTAGTTTGTTTCTGATATCGTCTCGCAGAGGCGGCTGCTGGGAGCTCTCCACAAGGGGATTTGTTTGGAGATAGTTTAATTGGTGACCTATTGGATACACCAATACCTGTCCCCACACAGGATTCAAATCGAAATAGTAAGTCAAAAGAAGTTGATTTGTTCGCTGATGCTGCTTTCGTATCTGCACCGACAAGTGCGGCAGCACCTGTGTTTCAGGTAAACTCAACTACTTTTGTATCTGCACCAACATGTGCGGCAGCACCTGCGTCTCAGGTAAACTCAAGCTTGTACTTTGTAGATCCAGTACTGAGTCATGAATAATTTGGTACCACAGGTAGGTTTGTGTAGTAGGTACATTACCAATTAATATATTTTCGACACATTGCAATCTCAAAATGAAAATTTCATCGGATCAGTAATTTTTTTTCTTTATGGACAAATTTGTACCATATCTTTATTGTTGATGTCGATGGTTCTAAAATGCGCGTCATGACCCCACAAATGTCGCGAGGCGTGACCCCACGCCATGCAATAGACCGAATTGCTTGGGCTTAAGCTTGACGTTGAGATGAGGAGTTGAAAAAATGATAAGACACGATAAAACGAGATGCGTGGAGGCTTTTTTGAATTCAGTTTCGATAAAAATACAATATTTTTTATATAGAAAATAAGAAAAAGATTACATGCAAAGAAGTTTCTTGCACTTTATGTATGACACTTTTTTGTAAACTCAATATATTTGTAATAAGATAATAATTATAAAATATTTTCATAATTTTGCGCTTTAAAAGTCACAGCCTTAAAACCATGACACGCCATAGCTCGTAAAGGCACGGCTTGGCAATTGTAACGCCACGCACCACGCCCCACCTAGATAACTAAAAAGCAGTGTGATTTGTAGTATGATGTTTTGGACAAATTAAACATGTCTTGGCCTTTTGGGTCAACCCAACCCAAACCAAAATAAGCCCATTTTAACCTATGACCCAACCTGTTTCTCTAATCTTAATAAATATACAAAAATAGTCATTTTTTGGCTGTTAAATCTGTTTTGGAAAGGGTAGCATACTTCAGGTTGGCCTTTCTCGGAAATGAAGTACTAATAAGTACAGAACAGGTTTACTCCCAACCATACACGAGTCTTAGTAACAATATCAATTAACGTACCAAAAGTGATTCGTACCATGAGAGTAACTTTTCCCGGGCGACATGTCGCCCGGGAAAAGGATCCCCAGCGACAAGTCACCCGGGATACGACTGATTTGTCGCTGGGGAATATGGCAAATGTTGTAGTGGCAATAGTGAGACCTAGGGGGTTTCAATATGATCACTACAGTACCTCGGAAGCACAAAATACATTGGTACATCTTTTAGGGATGATGAGGATTGAGGACTTTAAGAACTTTACTGAACTGGGAGTCATTAAGGCGCTTAAATACCATACTATTGGGGGACACATGTCACCCATGAGGTTTCATTCGGTATTACAATCTGCAAGGTTTTCGTCAGTGGACGAGGACAATAACGAACAAGTTGCTAATCCCATTTTGAAAAGGTCTTGGGCAATGCTATTGGGAATCGGTCCAGCTTTAAGAGTTGTGGTTTCTATAAGCATGTGCAAATTATTTATAATTTAAACGAAAGTACGAAACCAATATTTAATCTCCATTTCATTTGTGTTATGTTTGATATATATACTTATATAGGCAAGACTGGGCTAAGAAATTAGTTCACCAAAAAACTGAATTTGTTGATACGTTAAAGCTTCTTGGTGTCGATGTGAAGATCGGCTCTAAACAAGCTAAGGATGGTGGAAAGAGGCATTTAAGGTCCTGTGGTATGCTTTTTTCCAACTTTTCGCTATCACCCCGTGATCATTCTTAGCGTTAGAAACTGCGTTAAACTCTATGAACAGGTGTCAAGTTACTAACGAGGTCTGTGGTATTAAGTAGGATGTGAATTCTCTTTTGTTCAACTACGAAAAAATGAAGTTAATTTGTGTCTGTTTTAACTCCACAAATCTCGTTGGAGTGGGGTATGTGAGAGGTAGGATGTAGATAATCACACACACACGCTTTGACTTTGTCCGAGTGAATTTAAGTGAACATTTTGCTATTTAAAAAGTGAAATATTACAATGTAAAATTCATTTTGCTATATCATGGTTGATGGTGTGGTTCATTGAAGATGTATGCATCCACCAATTCTTCACATAACATGTTTACACAACTTATGCCTGAACAAATTAATAATTAGCACATTGATAATAGCATTGTATGCTTAACTGTCATAAAACTACTAAAGTTCTTATTATGTAATTTTAAAAACTCAGTTTTCACTACTTTAGTTGAAATTTATTAATTTGGACTTTGGAGTGCAGCCATTAGCCTACTACTTTACTTGGCCTAATTTGTATTGCATTCCAAGACTCGATTTAAAGAGTAGAAAGGTGTCGCGCGTTCGCGGTGGAGTCACTTTTGACTTGCTTTTTGTATTCTTCGAAAATGTACTCGCCAAGATTATGAAAACGCTGAAGTTTATGAAAAATAAGAGTATGGTTGGAATATAAGTTTAAATGAAAATGGCTAGTAAGTTTTTTTTTTTTTTGTAACATGACTAATGTCTTTTTTTGCTTTGTAGTTATGTCTTGAAATATATCCAACTTTTATTTATTTACTTTTCTATTATCTTAGTAACCTTAATCTTTTATTGTTTTTGAGGTATTGACACACAACAAGCTGGATGCATGGATTGGACGCATTGATCGCAATAATAGAACGCACCATTAGGATTAAACTCCTCAACGCCAATGAGTTCGGTTAGCCTGGGAACAAGGGGAGCGAGACTGTACTTGGGAGTAACACCTTTTGGCCTACCCTGCATAAATCAATCCATTTCATTTCAGAAAAGATGGAACACATAAAGAAGCAGATGAAAAAAAGAGCTTGTTACTATAGTATAATTTATTTTTTTTAAACTTTTGAAGCATATAAAAGTAGAGATGCAGTTGATTAAAAGATAATTTGTTGAATAATAATAATAATAAGAATGATGTAGTACTACGTAGTTTATAGAGAATGCAAGTAAGAAAGGTAGGGTGTATGTAGTGCTAGTAGAAGGCATAGCAAGAATAAGAGTTGAGGAGTAATGATAAGTGGACAACACATGTTAGTGGGTGTTTGTTTCGGCATATAAGACATATGCCCATTTTTCATAAGCCCTAATTTTTTGGCTTATTTTGAGACTTGTGGGCTTATATAAGTTTGTTATGATATGATAAACTTATATAAGCCCATAAGTTTCAAAATAAGTCAGAAAATTGAGACTGTATTGGCTTATATAAGTTTATCAACTCATATAAGCCCACAAGTCTCAAAATAAGCCGAAAAATTAAGGCTTATGAAATATAAGCTCAAATGGGCTTATGTTTCATAAGCCGAAACAAACACCCCCTAAGAAAGGTAGGTGTGTATGTACTAGTAGAAGTGTAAAAGTTGGATAAATGATATTCCCTCCGTCCGACAATTATTGTCCACTGACAAAAAAAAACACACATTATAATAAAAGAAGGGGAGAATTGCATATATACCCATTAAAACTTGAATATTTGCATATATACCCAAAACACAAGTTTTCAATGCATGATGTACAATACAAGTTAAGCATGTTTTGGGTATATATCTATACTTATTATATAAAGTATTTATAATGTGGGACCCATTAAAAATTAAGATAAGGAGGTGCAATCTTGACCATCTATCTCATTTTTAGGAATCACATCATAAAGTGACATGTGTCACATTTTAATTAAAAAATCACCTTTATTTTCAAATTGAAATATCCTTTTATCTATTTAATTTTATTTTGATCTAATTCCACCCTATTTTTTAAAATTTTATGCTCTTTAATTCAATATCCATTTTGATATATTTTTATAATTTTTTTTTTACATTTTAATGAGTTTATTTTATGTTGATTTATATTTTTTTACAACTTTAATCTTAATTAAATATAAACTTGATACGTTAAAACTATATATTTTCAGAGAGAGTGTTGTCTTTTTACATGCGAGAATTATGATGTTAATATGGTGTTGCGAGAAAGTTACGGGAAACCCCAACGAACACATATATTTGTGAAACGAAATTACTAAGCGGGTAGGAAATTACGTAAAAAGTTGAGTTAGTAAATTTTTTATTGCCGCCGCTATGCGCGGGTAACCAACTAGTATGTAATTATGCAACTTTTAGTGGGTATATGCAATTGACCCTAAAAGAATCATCATTCGAAGTTTATGTTTCTTACTTTTTGCACACCGACAATTTTACCCTTAACCAATAACATCAAGTGAGACTATTTTTTAGAAGTGGACAATTAATTTGAGAACCAATATGGGACGGAAGGAGTAGTATTTGTTCCTAATTATAGGACTGATGGTTTGAATGAAGAGATATAATAAATAAGTGTACCAAGTGACTGGAGAGGATGACTTTAGCGCCGTTTTGAATGAGATGTTTAATAGTAGGAACAGCAGCTCTGATTCTGGTATCATCGGTAATGTTCTGAGCATCATCCAAAGGTACATTCAAATCAGCTCTCACAAACACTTTCTTTCCTTTAAGCTCAGCTGGTGACAAGTCTCCAACGCTCTTCTTAGCAGCTGATATCACCCCTCTTCTTCTGCTAGTACTAGTAGGAGTCATTACTGGGAGCTTGGAAGAAGAAGAAGAAGAAGAAAGCGCGTGGAGATCGAATGAAGCGGCTGAGGCTGCGAGGAAGCCTAGACCGCGTGGAGACCGGATGAACCGGCAGCATGGGCGAACATTAACGGCTTTGTTGTTGTTGTTGCTGCTGGATGAGGATGTTGTGGGGAGGAGTGTGAGTGATCCAGCTGCAGAAGCTGCCGCCATTTTTATTCTTAATTTGAGGAGTGAATTTGAGAAGGATGAAATGGGGTTGGGTTATTATTATTGTTTTTATGAATATGTGGCGATTTGATTTTGAGGTTGAGAAATGGATTTGCTCCTTATCGTTGAGGAGAGGCCTAGGTTTTCTCTCTTTGGATTTCCCTCCCCCTATTTTTTTTTTACTTTCTTTTCATTATATTCCATTCATTTTCTTTTCCATTTTATTGTGCAAAAATCAAATCAAGTTTCCATAACTAGTTATTAGGGGTGAGCATATGTCTAAGACCGGACCGGATTATCCTAATGGTTTGCGATTTAAGTCCAAAGTAAGGCAACTAATATAAGTTCATTATACAGTAAAATAATCACTTGTATGTATGAGTTCGCGTTTAGAGATTTTTTTAATAATTGAAACTTTGGTAAGGTGCCAGAAATATTTTGCTGGATAGCGGGGGCCTATTGAAGGTTGCAGGTATTGCATTAATCAGATTGTCCAAAATTTCGCCTAATAAAGCAAGATAAGCGCGGCCTGCCACCGTTGATCGAGAAAGTAAGTTCTTGAAAAATACGAACTTTTATTACTACGTATTTACTTTTCTGTTTTTGAAGACAGTACCTTTTGTAGCATAAGTACTCGTACTATCTTAGTAACCTTAATCTTTTATGTGAGTGTAGATTTATACATTGCGCCTGAGATTTATAAAGATGAACTATTTGACGGAGGTGTGGATGTGTACTCTTTTGGCATTATTCTTTACGAGGTACTTTTATCTATATTTCATTTCATAATCGCATGTGATATATTCGTATTCGAGATCAGAGATGGCAAATTGAGTGGGTGAGACGGGTAATGTTGTTTGTGTCAAAACTGATCAGGTCAGGTTGACCCGAACCACTGTGTCCAAAACTTTAGCAACTTTTGACCCGTTTGACCTTTCATTATTTTTTTTCATGACATTATGGATTACTCGTTCCTTTGTTTTCTTGCCCGTAAACGATTCTTTTAAGAATATTTATATAAAAAATTGATCTTGGTTTTGTTTAATATGAGATCAGATGATGGAGGGTGTCCAAAGACCAACATTCAAGACAAAATCAAAATATTATCCTCCCGATCTAAAGGAGTAAGTATTTTTTTCTGTACACATTTTCCAGAGGTGGCAATATTGACACGTTTATCTACAAATGAGTGAATTTTGTTTATGTTCCATGTCTAACAGTCAAAAGGGTTAAGGCGATTCTTTTTCAAAGATGCAAAATGATTAAGGCGTTAAGCTAAAAGAGTTGCCTAAAAGGGAAATCAGAAAAATAGATTGGACGGGTCATTCATGTTGAAAACTATCCAAACTGTATTCACATGTATCTTAGTTCTTATTTTGCAGATTGATCGAGGAGTGTTGGTATCCAAATTTGTCCATTAGATCAAAATTTTCCGAGATCATCATACGGCTTGACAAAATCGTGGGGTATAGTTCTAAAAAAGGATGGTTCAAAGACACATTTAAGCTCCCATGGTATACTTTCTAACATAACACTACGTCTCAAGCAAACGGTATTATTATATTGTTAACAAGGTTAGTTTTTGTCTTGCAGGAAGTAAAGGTTATAAACAGTATATATAAACGTTGAACAAATTTCGATTAGCTGGTGAGAGACTCCAAGAGCCGGGAGCTTTGTATTGTAATGTATGACGCAATGGGTGAGAAATGGAGGTCGCGTAAGCATAATCTTCAGAGTTGCGAAAGGTGGATAATAAAGTCAAATTGTTGTTATACGTTTTCTTGTTTACGATATGTGAAAATTGTTTACGTTAGTTCGAGTCATCCTAGTGTTCTCTTGTAAGCATAATGATCTTTGGAATTTGAAAAAACAATGTCAACTTCTAGAAAAACAGAATGAGCAAGTTTATATTATTACAAGTGTATTATATTCACTTTGCTCGTGTTTTTGTTGCTTCGGGACAAGTTCGAGTTCTTCATGTCCTTTCGCGTTTTACTGATATTAACCCGCTTGGGGAAAACTGCATTTCATGGCTTCATATCGGCTCAGTTGGGTTAGCGGGTGGTGCTCATAGATTGTGATCGATCAAGTAGAAGGTAAAACTTATAACAAAGATTATAATTAATTAAGAAACATGTACCCTAATTCCATCTATACAATTGGTTTTGGAGAATAATCATACTTAAGTACATAGTCTCTATCAATGGCGAACTTACACTGTAAACACTTCAAGATTAACTTGTCTTGCAAATCCTTACCACACTTGGCACAGTCACCATCACTTTCTTCACCTCGGCAAAATGAAACAACGTGCGGGTGACCATTAACCATGAAACTGTCTCCAAACTTATCCGCACAGTCTATATCCATTGCGAACTTACACTGTAAACACTTCAAGATTAACTCGTCCTCCAAATGCTCACCACACACAGGGCATTCATCACTTTCAACACCTCGGCATAATGAAACAACGTGCTGGTGCATGTAAATGTCTCCAAACTTTACATTATCAAATTGAGCAACACCTATGTCAGGAATGAAACGGGTATGTGTTGTTTCTTTTTGAAGTATTGGCACACAACAAGCTGGATGCATGGACTGAACGCATTGATCGCAATAATAGAACGCACCATTAGGATTAAACTCCTCCGCGCAAACTTCACAAAAGTAATCACCGTTATTAGTTATGCAAACTGGGAAAATACTTAGAGTCATCTGATGCTTGTTCATACTTGTGACCCATAATTGTTCAAGGCCATACCAGGAGCACACTGGGAAATGTATGCTAAATTTACAAAGCTCACAAGTGTAAAAAGTTTGTTTCTTTGCATCAGACAAACACAAACGACAATACTTTTCGGAACCTGGCTTAGCTTTACGAAGTAGATGATTTGGATGAGATTTATGTGTGATATACATCTGTGTGAGCGCGCAATGAACGTCAATGTGTAAAGGCCCTTCCGAAATTAAAAAAACAAATCCATTTGCAAAGTAAGTTAAAAATTCACAACGTAAAACCCACAATATAATGGGATTGTGGCAATAGTTGTAATAGTTATACCGTACTTTCGTGCTGTGAATTAATAAACATCGTCTTAACTTTAGTAGGCAACCGGGTGCACCACGCATGAAGAACAACCTTCGTTTCCAGTGATTTCTTTTCACTTGGCCGCGATGTTGGATTCGCCTGATGTAAAAACGGTTTCTGGAAAACCTTGGTGCTGTTTTTTGATTCGAAAAAGAAAATCTTAGTATATGATGATTTGGTTTTTCAATCAAACCTTGCTCTGATGCCAAATGTTGGATCGAACTTTCTAATTTGGAATCAAAATATACCAGAAATAATCTTGCTATTAATCTTGCTATAATTTACAGAATATGTCATTCATACAAATTTTGTTCTTACAATAATCGTTCTTATTTATAATAAATGAAAAGGTGCGACTAAAGGTTATGTCGGTTCAATGAACCGTTGTGTCTATTGAAGAATAACCGTTTTACAGTTATTTTCGGTTATATAACCGTTTTGTAACCGCCCTTTTGTCCAGCGGGTGTGATTACCCAGTTTGGCGGGTTTGACCCGGTTTGACCCAATATGGAATGTTTGTGATTTGTCTTATGCATGCATTGCATACAAGTTCAACCATTTTCATTGAATCATGAATGGACGATGTTGTTATTCTTGAAGAGGAAGGTGTTGTATGGTGTATCCACAAGAGTTAATGGGTGTCGATGAAATGGATGTGTTAGGTTTGTTTCGAAGGCCTTTGATCCACTTTCTCCATGAAAATGATTTAACGCATCAGTTTGATTGGGGAATGGCAGATGGAGAAGATCACTATAGTCAGAATCACTGTAATTTTTTGAAACTGCACTAGTACCTACAGGACCATGTATTACACGTACATCCATTTTTTGGCTTTTTAAGACACATATTTTTCATGAAAGCGTCATTAAATGTCACAATTATTTTTTTACTCACACTTTTTAAAAAGCGTCACTAGAAAGTTGGATTATTGACACTTTTTTTTATCTCTAAAATCTCTGTAACTAAAATTCGATTTTTTGCAGCGATAATTAAATGAAATATATTACAAACTTAGATTTAGAGACAGCCTGTACGTACCTTGATTCAAGCCAATGGCATTGGGTGATGCCTCTTTTGATGTAGTTGCACAATCTGTGTGCACATAATATCGACATTTCTCACATTTATAAATCCAAAGATTTTCATCAAATCGCACTTCACATACCTTACGGAAAAAAATTAGCTTTTTGATCAGCTTTTGGAAATGAATAAGCAAGAGTGAGCGGGTGAGTATGAAAGAAATTTTCTTTTCTAAAATTTTGAATTAATAACTTTTTACGGAGGAAAACACAATCTTTATGGGCGAAAAAATCGAAACAAGTGGCACAATGATAAAAGTTTCCTTGGTGTTTGTTGCCACACGCATCACAATTGGCCAAAATATCTATAGAGATGGACATTATTGGGTGTGGTGGCTTGGGTGATACATCATGTGATTTTTTACGCCATTTTAGGAACATCCTAAACAAATATAAATATCACATTGAATACAACGATAATTTAGGTACTCGTAGTCACGCTTGCGTGTACAAACTTATAACAAAGATTATAATTAATTAACAAACATGTACCCTAATTCCATCTATACAATTGGTTTTGGAGAATAATCATACCTACGCGCACAGTCTATATCAATGGCGAACTTACACTGTAAACACTTAAAGATTAACTTGTCCTGCAAATGCTTACCACACTTGGCACATTTCCCGTCACTTTCAACACCTCGGCAAAATGAAACAACATGTGGGTGACCATTAACCTTGTAAGTGTCTCCAAACTTTACATTATCAAACTCAGCAACACCTATATCAGGATAAAAAGGGATTGTCACACAACAAGCTGGATGCATGGATTGGACGCATTGATCGCAATGATAGAACGCACCATTAGGATTAAACTCCTCCTCGCAAACTTCACAAAAGTAATCACCGCTATAGTTTTCAACTGGGAAATACCTTAGAGTCAGCTGATGCTTGTCATACTTGTGACTAACTGTATCAGGCCACAACAGAGCACACTTGGGATGTATGGTAAATTTACAAGGCACACAAATGTAAACATGTTGTTTATTTGCAGCAGACAAACACAGACGACAATACTTTTCGGAACTTGGCTCACGTTGAAGTAGTAGTATATGATTTGGATGAGATTTATGTGTTATGAATGGAGGTGTGAGCGCGCAATGAACGTCAAGGTTGTATTCTTCTCTTGAATCGGAAGTTGTTAAGTTATAAACAAATCCATTGCAAAGTAAGTTACACAAAAATTACACAACACACCCATAAATTTAGGGACTTGTGGCAATAGTTTATAGTTAAATGTGAATGACGACAGATCCATCGTCTCAAATTCAGTAGGCAACCGGGTGCACCACGCATGAAGAACAAACTTGCATCCATCATCAAAAGCTGTACATTTGTAAAATGGAAGGTTTGTGATTGGTCTTATGCATGCATTGCATACAACTTCAACCATTTTTATTGAATCATGAGAGGATGATGTTGTTATTCTTGAAGAGGATGGTGTTGTTGTAATATCATTATTACAGGATGGTGTATCCACAAGAGTTAATGGGTGTCGAAATTTTAAAGAACCCGTCGTATCGCCCTGTACATAGGTGAGGGTTATGTGTCAAAATACAATATCGAGACGTTAATGGGTGTGGATGATGACTTTATCTCACGAGTCCACTCATAGCGAGCTGACACCTGAGAGAGATGCGCTACGAGCTTTAGAGGATACATCTACCATCGGTCTCACTTCGCATCCACATCACAATTTATCACCCTATACATAAAATGTGCTTATCCTCCCCTCAACCTCCGCGAGCGGTGCTTCAGCGGGCTCATGGCGTCGACCTTGCGACCTCGCATCTAGCCTCGCGCTAGCCGTACTAGCGCATCGACTCACAGTTCCGTAATTATTCTCGACTCTATGCGCTAGTACCTGCAGAGCCATAGTACAACCACTAAATTATTATGGGGTATTATATATGTACCCACTATCATATATTTTCATTAGTGACAAATAAAAAAAAGTGTCTCTACAAGTCCCATAAGTGTCGAAGCATACAATCCGATGATATATTTTTTTTTTCCTTTTGAGACACATATTTTCCAAAAAAGTGTCATTTAATGTCACAATTTTAATTTTTTTACTCACACTTTTTAAAAACGTAACTAGAAAGTTATATTATTGACACTTTTTTACATCTCTAAAGAATCTGTAACAAAAACTCGATTTTTTTCAGCGATAATTAAATGAAACATATTAGAAACTAAGATCTGGAGACACCTTGTACGTACCTTGATTCAAGCAGATGGCATTGCGTGATGCCTTTTTTGATGTAGTTGCGCAATCTGTGTGTACATAATATCGACATTTCTCACATTTATAAATCCAAAGATTTTCATCAAATTGCATTTCACATACCTTACATCTTGGATCAAATTTAGCTTTTTGATCATCTTTTGGAAATGAGTAAGTAAGAGTGAGCGGGTGAGAATGAAAGAAGTTGTCTTTTCTAAAATTTTGAATTAATAACTTTTTACGGAGGAAAACACAATCTTTATGAGCGAAAAAATTGAAACAAGTGGCACAATGATAAAAGTTTCCTTGGTGTTTGTTGCCACACGCATCACAATTGGCCAAAATATCTATAGAGATGGACATTATTGGGTGTTGGTGGCTTGGGTGATACATCATGTGATTTTTTACGCCATTTTTGGAACATCCTAAACAAATATAAATATCACATTGAATACAACGATAATTTAGGTACTCGTAGTCACGCTTGCGTGTACAAACTTGACACATACAACATTTATCTCTTAACACTTGGCAGAGGATAAGATTATGATCACCATGAGATTCGTGTCTTAGCGTTGTTGGAAGCTCTGCACATAATTTGTGAAGTGAGTAGTCACATTGATCACACGTATAGTAATACCTGTGATAGAAGTTGATTTCTTGACCACAACGTCCACATGGACATCGAAAGTCTTGCTTCATAATCAACTCCTCCTCGTCGTCGTATACTACTTCATCGCGTGGATACTCTGGATTTAGATCTATAAGTGTCAATGGATGCTCATGTTGTAACACTTCCATTTCACCAAAATTGATTTTAAATTGAGGAATATTTTTTTGAACAATAGCTAATAAAAAAGATGATGATATGAAATCAAGGTGTAAAGTACATTATATAAGAAAATTTTTGGATGATATATTCTTTTTCCTTTTCTTTAACAATCCAAAGAGTAAAAGATACGTATATATTTCGAATTTTCGAATCATAAATGGCTTTTGGTTGTTCATTAAGTAAAGATATACTATGGCATATAAAAAACTATTGATTTTATTTTTTGCATTTTTGTTCTTTTTTTGTGGTATAATTAATCTTTTTCTCTTTATTTTGTGCTTCCAATTTTCAAGCCAAGCCAAGTATATAACAAGTCTTTTTCTTTAGAATCAATTAATTTACTTTATTCTATATGTCTATAACACTCATATAACCTTCTATTTTTCATGCATTAAAACTCATAAGCTAGGTTCGCTAAATTCTGGTTTCTTTTACATCAAATGATTCAAGCATATCATGTATTTCTTTATGAATAAACTAGCAGGGTACCCGCGCGTTGCTGCGGCGGATATCCTGCGATCATGAATTCTGACGAACAATTTTTCCGATTATTATTTTCTGTTACAATAGCTTTACAAATAGCTAGATTTTTATGCTGGATAACTTTATGTACGAGACTATGAGCAACATATTTCATATAATAATAGCATATACTATAGCGTAGCTAGTACCAAAGCGGTTGTCATGGCGAGAAATGACAAGCTTTGTTTTGAAGTATGTTTGATTCTTCAAAACTTTGTTTTCATCAGCTGACGAACAATATTTCTGATTATCACTTTCCATTAATATAAATCTTACAGACCGTTGTCGCATATTTAAGTATGTTTGATTCTTCAAAACTTTGTTTTAGATACACGTGACATTCACATTTTTCGTTTCCGTTTAATACACCTCCTTTTTTATATTTTGCGTTTCCAAAATTTAATAATCAAAACGGAAAAATGTAATCATAAATGCTTTTTGAGTCATATTGTCGTATAATAATTGTAATTATAAAAAGTGTTCTTAAAGATAAGATGTTTAATGTTAACTAACTATTGTAAGTACAATCGAATGATCAATTTTCGCGTTCATTATATGATAAAGCTAACACATAGGTTTGGCTTGCGGGTTTGACAAATGCTTAGAAGAAAGGTTTTCTGGTATTATTGATTAATAGCTTTTTTGGTTTGTACCATATATTATATTAATTGTACTTTGGAGTAATAGAGTATTTTAATAAAAGCATTAATTATATGTGTGCATTAGTGCATTAAATAGTTGTATACATAGCATTAAAACTTTATGAAGGAGAGTTGAGTCAATTTCAGGTATATAGGTATTATGATAACAAATTCAAAATAATACTTTTGACCAAATATGTGATTTTCATGCTTATCCGGTTTTGCATATAAAAACGTGTTTCGGTTTCATATAGGATTTCAAAAATTTAAGGAAAGAGATAAAAGATAAGGTTAAATCTTATTTTAAAGGGTTTGGATTGCATATTATTTTGATCCCATGGTTGAAAACTAATGCCATGTCATATTATTTTATCACGCCAACAATAAATAAGTATAACAGTAAAAGATACGCATACATTTCGAATATAGATTGGCCGATTGGCATGTTCATAAAGAAAAGGATTACTTTGTTAAATCAATAAAATGTAATTCTTATTTGCAATATTCTTTTTTCCATATTTGTTTAATTCATTTTTTCTCGTTTATTTTGTGCTTCTAATTTCAAGCCCAAGCCACAAGTTATATGCATGTATTTTCTTTAGCATCATCTAATTTACTTTTTCTATAAGTCATATCACTTCTTATTTCGTAGATTAGAGAAACAAAGTACAACAATCTTATATTCGAACTTTAATTTTACGGTACGGTAGGTGCTTTGTGTACTTGTTTCTTGACGATTAAGTAATAACCTTGTGTTATACAATTGGAGAGATCAATTTTCTTACACATGGACATTGTTTTGCAGTTATACTAAATACGGAAATCGCAACCTCTATAGGTTAAACTTCTATTTTTCATGCATTAAACTCAGAAGCTAGCTTCGCTAAGTTTTCATTCTTTTAATAATGGATACTAGAGCAATAGTGAGACGTATGAGGTTTCAATATGATCATTACAGTACCTCGGAAGCACAAAATACATTGGTACATCTTTTAGGGATGATGAGGAGGTTAAGAACTTTACTGTACTGGGAGTCATTAAGGCGCTTAAATACCATACTATTCGGGGAAACTCGTCACCATGAGAGGATTTTATTCGGATTACAATCTCGCAAAGGTTTTCGTCCAATGGCATCAGCACCTAACCCGGATTAGGGTAAAGGACGTGGACATTAAACCAAACAAAGATGCTATTCCCATTTTTGAAAGGTCTTAGGGCAATGCTATTGTCAATCGGTCCAGCTTTAAAAGGCTATGGCTTCTTATGAGCAGGTGCAAATTAATTATATTTAATCGAAAGTACGAAACATATATATATCTCCATTTCAAGTTTGACTGTTTGTTTGTTTAGGCCAAGATTGGGCTATTAAGAAACTTGTTCACCGAAAAACTGAATTTGTTGATACGGTAAAGCTTCTTGGTGTCGATGTGAAGATCGGTTGAAGATTGCTTGTTAAGCTTGTTTGTGGGAAGAGTCTTAGTAGGAGAGATAGGAAACAACTTACAAAATTGTTGGGTATATATAGTTCTAAACAAGGATGGTGGAAAGGGATGGGCATTAAGGTCCGTGTAATGTTTTTGTCCAGCTTATCGCGCTATCTTCCCCGTGATCATTCTTGGCTGTTAGATAAACGGCGTAAACTCAATGGAACAACGTGTCAAGTTATTAACGAGTTCCTGTGTATTAAGTATGATTGTGAATTTCACCCATGAGGTTTCATTCGGTATTACATTCTGCAAGATTTAGTTAATTAGTGGCATCAGCACCTAACCCGGATTTAGGTGTCTTGGGCAATGCTATTGGGAATCGGTCCAGCTTTAAGAGCTGTGGCTTCTATGAGCAGGTCTTACATTTATGAAAATTATTTATAATTGAAACAAAAGTACGAACCCAGTATTTAAGGCTATTCTTTTTCAAAGATGCAAAATATTTAAGGCGTTAAGCTAAAAGAGTTTCCTAAAAGGGAAATCCGACAAATAGATTGGACGGGTCATTCATGTTCTTATTTTGTAGATTGATAGAGGAGTGTTGGTATCCAGATTTGTCCATTAGACCAAAATTTTCCGAGATCATCATACGACTTGACAAAATCGTTGGGTATAGTTCTAAACAAGGATGGTTCAAAGACACATTTAAGCTCCCATGGTACGCTTTCTAACATAACACTATGTCTCTAGCAAACGGTATTATTTTGTTAACAAGGTTATAACTTTTTTCTTGCAGGAAGTAACGGTTATAAACAATACAAATGTTGAACAAAATTCGATTAGCTGGTGCCTGGTGAGACTCCAAGTGCCGGGAGCTTTGTGTTGTCATGTATGACGCAATGGGTAAGAAATGGAGGTCGCGTAAGCATAATCTTCAGAGTTGCGAAAGTTGGATAATAAAGTGTAGTCGTTGCTATATGTTTTCTTGTTTACGATGCGTAAAAATTGTTTGTGTATCGGCAGTTGATAGAGTTGTGATATAATAGTTCGAGTCATCCTAGTGTTCTCTTCTAAGCATAACAATATATGGAATTTGATGAAACAATGTCAACTTATGAGAAAAACTCCTTTTAAAACCGAATGAACAAGTTTATGTTACTTATTACTAGTGTATTATAGTGTTCAACATGAGCAAACTAAACACAATGAGATTAATGTTCACTTTTTTCGTGATTTTGTTGCTTCGGGACGAGTTCGTGTTCTACATGTCCTTTCGCGTTTTCAGTATGCAGATATTAACCTGCTTAGGGAAAACTGCATTCTCATTGATTGTGATCTTGTGAAATTTTACAACTCAAAAAAGAACCTGGAAGGTAAAGCTTATAACAAAGATTATAAATACTAATGCAAACCCTGTACGAATGAAGGTCTCATTAAAAATCATTTATTTGTAGATAAAACAAACCTTTACCTTAATTCCGTCTATACAATTGGTTTTGGAGAATAAACATACTTAAGCGCACAGAATATGTCAATTGCGAACATACACTGTAAACACTTCAAGATTAACTTGTCCTGCAAATGCTCATCACACTTGGCGCATTCACCATCACTTCTAACACCTCGGCATAATGAAACATCGTGCGGGTGACCATTAACCATGAATTTTTTTCCAAACTTTACATTATCAAATTGAGCAACACCTCTGTGAATATAGAAAGGGGGGGTATATGTTGTTTCTTTTTGAGGTATTGGCACACAACAAGCTGGATGCATGGACTGGACGCATTTATCACAATGATAGAACGCACCATTAGGATTAAACTCCTCCTCGCAAACTTCACAAAAGTAATCACCGCTATAGTTTTCAACTGGGAAATACCTTAGAGTCAGCTGATGCTTGTCATACTTGTGACTAATTGTATCAGGCCACAACAGAGCACAGTCGGAATGTATGATAAATTTACAAGGCTCACAACTGTAACAAATTTGATTTTTTGCATCAGACAAACACAAATGACATGAAGAACAAAGTTGCATCCATCATCAAAAGTTGTACATTTGTAAAATGGAATGTTTTTTATTGGTCTTATGCATGCATTGCATACAACTTGAACGTCAAGTTTGTATACTGAATAGGACTGTGTTAAGTTGTAAACAAAAATCCATTGCTAAGTAGGTCACAAAACCCACATTCAAACACACCCATACATTTAGGGACTTGTAGCAATAGTTTAAAGTTAAATGTGTGTGAATCATCCATCATCTTAACATCAGCAGGCAACCGGGTGCACCACGCATGAAGAACAAAGTTGCATCCATCATCAGAAGCTGTACATTTGTAAAATGGAAGGTTTGTGATTGGTCTTATGCATGCATTGCATACAACTTCAACCATTTTCATTGAATCATGAATGGATGATGTTGTTATTCTTGAAGAGGTAGGTGTTGTTGTAATATCATTATTACAAGATGGTGTATCCACAAGAGTTAATGGGTGTCGATGAAATGGATGTGTTAGGTTTGTTTCAAAGGCCCTTGATCCACTTTCTCCAACAAAGTGATTTAACACATCACTTTGATCGGGGAATGGGAGATGGAGAAGATCAGGAAAGTCACTGTCTTTGTAATCTTTTGAAACTGCACTAGTACCTGCAACTGCACTAGTACCTGCAGGACCATATAATACACGTACAACCACTAAATTATTAAGAGGAAATTACATATATACCCACTAGCATATATTGTTATTAGTGAAAAACAAAAAAAAAGTGTTTTTAAAATTACCAAAAGCGTCAAAGCATTGAGTGCAAGACTATATTTTTTTTCCTTTTGAGACACATATTTTCCACAAAAGCGTCATTAAATGACACAATTTTACTTTTTTTTTACTCGCAATTTTTAAAAAGCGTCACTAGACACATAGATTATTGACACTTTTTTTAATTACTAAAGTCTTAGTAACTAAAACTCAATTTTCATGCGGCGATAATTAAATGCAATATATAGCAAAGTTAGATTAGGACAGAGCATTTACGTACATAGATTCAAGAGTGCTGCCTTTTTTGATGTAGTTGCGCAATCTGTATGTACATAATATCGACATTTCTCACATTTATAAATCCAACGATTTTCATCAAAGTGCACTTCACATACCTTACATCTTGGATCAAATTTAGCTTTTTGATCATCTTTTGGAAATGAGTAAGCAAGAGTGAGCGGGTGAGTATGAAAAAAACCGTCCTTTCTAAAATTTTGAATTAATAACTTTTTACGGAGGAAAACACAATCTCTATGGGCGAAAAAATTGAAACAACTGGTACAATGATAAAAGTTTCCTTGGTGTTTGTTACCACACGCATGACACTTGGCCAAAATATCTACAGAGATGGATATTATTGGGTGTTGGTGCCTAGGGTGATAAATCATGTGATTTTTTACACCATTTTTGGAACATCCTAAACAAATATGAATATCACATTGAATACAACGATAATTTAGGTACTCGTAGTCATGCGTGTATGTACAAACTTGACACATGCACCATTTATCTCCTAATACTTGAGAGATTGAACCGAATTTATTATATACCCTAATCTTGATTCCTGATTTTCGGTACAATTACATTGTGTGGGTTTTGGTACTTAATT